>VUQG01012808.1:10346-48286 GCA_015106755.1 Etia nguti
AAATTTTTTTTAATTATTTTTTTTTTTTTAAAAATGTTTTATTTTTTTTTTTTTTTTTTTTTTTTTTTTTTGCACACTCAGTTTGAACTCTTCTTAAGCACTTTCAGCACTTGTGCCTCCTCTTGATGCCCTCGGAGGAAATAAGTTTCTGCTGTATTAAATTATTAAAGAACATATTGTAGAACCACTTAATAGTCACTGACCTTGAAAGCGAAGTGCATATGAATTTTTCCCTGCCGCATTGGTAATTCAGATGCCGTTTAAACAAGAGCACCTTGTTTGACACATTGTGACTGCAGATGTGTGTCCAAGTGCTTCAGCGTGGCATCAAATGACAAGTGACAAGCAAGCAAGGAAACATCAGTAATTATTCATGCATCTTCTAGGACCTGTGAGTAAGGTGATCTGCTTTTGTTAAACAGAACACGGCAAAAAAGTTGCAAATGTGGCCTTTCAGACTTTGACTTTTTTAATGTGCGCCTTCATCGGTCAAATAAATGTAATTTTTAAATTTTCCAGTTTTCCAATTTTTGTAATTAAAGGGGAAACTGTCAAAATGTAGCAGAATGTGGCAGTATTTTTTTTTATTTTATTTTTTCTTTCAGGCCACAAGGATATTGTAAGCCCAGAAGTCCCTCTTTTGGCTCTATGCTTGGTCTTCACCAATTTCTGAGAAAGATATTGTTGTTTAAACTAAAGCCATTATACTTTTACTTATTTTCTGACATACTGTACATATATAGGGTACTGATAGATGCTCATGAGGTCAGCATATAGATATAGATAGATCTTCTACAAAGATGGTTATGTCAGACACCCAGTGCACCAAGATAAGATAAAGAAGGATTATTTTGAAATGTAATACAAAACTAGTTTCCCAAGAAACAAAATATAGAGCGTATATGCAGGTTAATCTTTCGTGTTTTCTTGCTGTAAATAATGCACACCAGGTTTAGTAGAGCTGTTCAATGCAAACGGCTACCTTTTTCAACCAAAATGCAAACCAAGATGGCATGATTTGATCCTTTGTTGTCATAAAAACACTCTTTATAGCTGCTTTTGTTAAAATGTTACACTATTTGAAACTGTGCAATTTGCCATCCTTTGCCAGAAGATGTTTATGTGTAGTTCATATTTTTCTTTTATAGTTCAAAGCACATAATCGCCTCATTAGCCAAGATGAACTGCATACACCGTATAGGCGCAGAAGAAACGTAACAAAAGCCTAAATCACTGTTTGCCCAAAGATTTCCTGTTATGTTTGCTTAAACTCTGATGACTGTTTCCTAAAAATGATTAAACAGAAACACCAGCCTTGCAAAGATTTCAACCTCCGGGCTAAAAACTTGTACCAAAAATAAATAATAATAATTTAGTTTGACGAGAATGAGAAAAGTCTCTGCTTGGTGGTGAATTTTCTTGCAACTTTTTTTGCAGGTCAAGAGAACACGATGTACTAAGAGTGTTTGTTGTGACTGAACCTGAAAAGACTGATCGTCCCGAACACACAGGTGAGTCTCACTGTTCTTGCTGTCTCCTAATAACAAGGATCCTTGAAATGATGGATGGTAGTACGAAGTTAACATCAGACATTGTGAAGTGTGAGCAATGCCTGGATGATAAGTCAAGTCAAGTAATCCCCAGAATATTTACAGTGTTTTATACCAGAAAGGATCTGACATTTTTATTACATTGATTCACCTCCATGTAATCTACTGGAACAGAAACATGATTAAAATTTAAAAATCAATCATGCATTTGCCATTTACAGACGTCTGCATGGCGTCAGGGCAAAAACACATCAAATAAGTGAAAAAGACGAGTCTCAGAGATCAATACTCAAACTATTCTTGTCTTTGAGTCAGCTGGACTCTTCTTTCTATGAATTTTAAAGTTAAACACGTGTAACCATCAGAGAAGCTGCGTCATTTATCCATTTCCTTCGCCTGCTGCAGCAGTCACTCCCATGAGGAAAACATGTTGTGCCCATACTGCACTGAAGCCATTATCTGGTCTAGCCCTGAGAGCTTTAGAATAGAACAAAGTGAATTCAGCCTGCAGAGACACAAAGTCCATAAGAATAATGATTACTTCCTACGACATATAGCTTTTGCAAAGTGCACATTTTCTTGGAATACATAAAACAATCTGTGCATAGGTGCCCATACCAAACCAACTCTGACATAAATAAATAAATAAGAAGTTACATGATCAAATTAAGTAAATGAAATGACTCAGTGGCTGCCCTGCATAATGAAGCACTATTATAAGGTATTGAAAATATTGCAAAGGCAATGGTGCTGAAGTCTTTGCCAAGCAATAAACTACTTATCAGGAGAAAACAGAGTTAGCAAGAACTATTGTCGCTTTTGGAAAGCATGAAAAGACAGCCTAATGTGTTTTAATGAAACTCTAAAAAAGAACCACTTTAAACTTTAAAGGGTAGTTTAAGCAGTAAAATGAGAAATTAAATAAGTCCTGAAATATCTTTATATTGCTTTCTAAAGTGAACTGGCTGTGCAGCAGAACTGTGTGAGGGTGTGAATCTAAGTGGAAAGCTCACACGTTAATAGCTACATTTCCTTGACTTTTCCTATTTTCAGATTCAATCTTCTATTTTCAGGGGGGAACTGCATCGGTGTAGAAAGCCGAGGTGATTACTTTCGGTATCTGTTTGTATCTCCCAATAATGATGATGATGATGATATCTGGAGCTTACGATGCAACAAAAACACTGCGTTATGCAGAGTTCACCTTCCAGTCTGTGTTAATGAGATGACTCCTGCACCCACATGCTGCTGTTTAATTTGCAGAAACCTGCATGCTGCCGGTATGAAGATGGTCAGTGCCTTCATTGTGTGCATTATATAATATATGTAGCTTTCGACGCTCAGTATACCACTAGTGAATGTCCAGCTGTGCGGCGGGCTCATCCTCCCTGAGGTAGTTACACGGGAAAGGATGATGCAAGTGGAGCAAAATATCCGCATTACCGACACAGCCTTAAATGCTGTGTTTTGTCACATTTTTAATGATCGTGCCCTCACTAAGCTCAGGTTGCGACGTATCAGCGCTGACCCTCGTGGGCTGAGCTCTGGTAACACCTTCCAATCTGTGTTAATGAGATGACTCCACTCCGTCTACGGGTCACAGTGATATTTACAGAAACCGTTGTAGCGGCAGAGATCCGCGCCTCCCTGCGGTGCGTCCTCGCCTCATTTGCATAGCTTTCAGACTTCCCTTCCTCACTCTCCCTGTTTCATCGCTCTCGCTGTGCTCCTCCATGATCGACAGGCTCCTTCACACTTCTCTCCAGTTTGTGTCGCACATGTTAATTAAAGCCTCTAATTAGCTTCCCGTACTAAAAGGCCGCATTAAATCAGAGTTGGAATGGCAAATGATTCCTGGCATTAGCATAATTGTGTTTTTGAAGTGTAAAGATTCGGGCATTAGGGATGCTAGCACGCGTTTTTGTTTCAATGATTTGTTGTGTTTGTGGCTCAGGGCCCAAGGGGCCGCTGGAGGTTGGCTGGGTGGGTTCTGGGGCCTCAGGACCCTACAGGGGCCACACACTAATGAGCCCCGCTATTCTCTGATGAAGCAGATACAGGAAAAACAAAGCTGCAATGTAATACCCTCAGGTGCTCCTAAGAGTCCGTTACAGCAGAGTCTGCTATATGTGCAGAGAAAGTAACAGATAGTAAACCAGCCCCTCATAACCATTGCATCACTATAAAATTGCAAATCACATTCAGAGGTACCTCAGTACTTACAAGCTCTGTACATAAAATGGCACTTACAAATGAGTCATCGGCTTCGTGATTGTTTGAAATGCTCTGAATCACGGCTGAGCTGACAGCAACTTTCAAAAACCATTGATTCGGTCTGTAATGATTTTGTGCATTCGATTGACTGTACTGAAAAACTACAGCTTATTAATGTTCTCTAAAGTTTAGAATTTTATAAAGCAAGTTACAAAAAGCAGAATTTGAATCCCACACACGGTGGTTTAAAGTGCAAAAGAAGCAACTACAAACATAGCTATGAATTGCAAGGAGGAAGTCATGGGTGTAAATGGCAGGATTTAGTTGCTATGAAAACAAAGAGAGTGACAAACATGCTAGATAAAAATACATCTGCAAATTTTTGGAGGTCGTAATTTTGGGTTTTATTAAAACGCGCATCCTGACCAAGCAGAAAAATTAGAGTCTGAAAAATTAAACAAGGGGCAGCCAAAAACTGCAGTTCATCAACTGGCCACTTGAGGCTGACTCCCAAGAGTAGGTCAATCATTGACTCCTATATTAAAAGGCACAGCTGTAGTAGTCTATGAACATGTTTACAACCATGTTTGGTCACTATGACAGATAACAACTTTATGTCGGGTGAATTTTTTGTTAAAGGCACTCAATCAAAAAATATTAAGGCATAAAGTTATGAAATATTGGGAGCAGCTGAGGGAAAAGATGGGTGACAACATAGTTCGCTAGGCTGCACTACAGTGAATAACTATTTTATTGCATTTTTTTGAAAATTAAAAAAGAAAAAAATTTTTTGCTTTTTGACCGAAATTGTAGTATTTTGTTTGTATTACTTAGCACTCAGAGCTATTATATGTGTCCGTTTCATTTGCTAAATTAGCCTTTCTACCAGACGTCTATAAAGGGTCAGTTTCATTCTTTATGCAGTCTAAGCAGAAGCGTCCAGACCCCCCTCTCCCCAGCCACCTCCTGCAGCTCATCTGGGGGCACACCAAGGTGTTCCCAAGCCAGATATAATCTCTCTATTATGTCCTGGCCCTGCTTCGGGGCAAATACAATCAATTCAGGATTTAAAAACCTAAAGGGCTAAGAATAGCCATGTCAATCTTTTATATACAGTTTATGGTAAGCAGCCTGGTTGAAGTCCAGGTCTCCAAAATGCATTATTGAAATTTTGGAAAATGTGAGTCCCAGTTATTCATAACACTGTAGAGCCACAAAGACGTCTGCATCTGTCTTTTGGGAGCTGTAGTTCCACCCTAATGTGAGAACATTGTCAAAAATAAAACCTGTATATGTCCGTCAGCTGTACTCAAACTGTCCTGTCGCAGGAGAGTGATGACTTCAGAATCCACTCCCTTATTAGTGTTAGACTCTCATGCCCCAGGTCATGTCCTCTATTATAGAGTGACATATCTGGATTTACAAGTGATTAGTGCTGTGCACATCGTCAGCTATCAAACATGACTGAAGCTGTCAGCATCCCATGAATCGTGCCTTGGGGTAAACATGATGTACTTTTCAGGAGCTTCCTCTGGGTGAACTCGCTCACTGCTTCTGTGATGAAATTATTCAGGGTGAACTCGTCTACCCAAAGGCACAGTGGTGGAACGGTGACAGTTTGGGGGTTGTGTGATAGCTGAGAGTGTTGTCATATGAGTTATTATTGAACCAGCCAGACATACCACAATGCAGCACATTCCCGCTCTGGCCTTGATTCCGCTCCAGGCATGAAAACCCATTAAGATGCATTGCAGAAAAGTTGAAGAAATGATGTAAGGAGGAGGCGGCAGACAGAATTATTACCACTTCTACACAAGGCTGCCTTTAATATCATTAATTCTAATTAAACGATTTTTCTGTCAGTAGTCAAATCATTTCTGGGTTTTTTTTTTCAAGACCAGTGTTGATTACATAACGGCATACTGCCACGTTCTTGAAGTGACAGATGTAATTACGTGGAATGATTTTTTTTTTTTTAATGGCTGTAATATGCATTTTTACTTTTGAGAGAGAGAAAGAAAGAAAAAGAAAAACATTTAAAAAAAGACGGAAAGCAAGAGAAAAGACAAACTCAGAGAAATATGGAGACTGCATGCAGCGCCAGACTCTGTTTGGAAGTCTAACATTCATTATGTCTGTTTCACTGGTGCTGTTAGTCAGAGCTTAGTAGGAGATCGCAGCCAGCCAGCAGAGGAACCAAGGGCACTGCCAGAGGCTTGATTTACACAACAAAAAGACATTTCACCCTGTGTGACCTGGACAGGACTTTAACATTGTTTCTCAAAGTTTTGCCAAGTTTATGTAGCTGCAGCTGCCAAAAGGAAACTCCACTAGTACGAGCTGTGAATGTTGGCCGCTGTGCCCCCGCTGCATCCATCTATTCTTGCTGCATCTGGGTTGATTGCAGCTCTGACTTCTGTCAACAGGTACATGAAGTTTGAACTTTACTTAAGCTGCAAAAAGACACTGAGGTCTGCCATTATAGAGGAGTCGAGAGATGTTACTTGGCATTGCGCAGAGCAGAAAATAACTAAGTTCAACCCAGTGATTGCCTTTATAAACAACAGTAATAAACCAAGACACTACGGCACCACGCAGCTCGCAAAGCACAAGCCATGTAATTATATCATTTCTGAGAATGTGGTTTCCTCTCTTGTTCCATCTCTTCACTTAAAATTCAAATGTGTTTAGAGTCTGAACCATTATGGAAGTGCATTACAAAAGAAGAATGCATAAGAATAAAACTGACAACTGGTAGAATATTTGAAATAGCACAGTTGTTATGAATGCGTGCCTTTTCAACATATTGACGGACCTGTTGATATCACGGTTTTTATTTTCATAAATAACCTTTAATGCCATAAATAAATGCAACATGAATAAGAGTCTTTGGCTTGCATCAGCTAATATACTTACAATAACAGTGCTGCTATGCTAATAGAGTATTTGACTGGCAGATTGTCTTAACACGTAACGCTAGCACAAAGCAGAGTTAAAGATTATGAGAATATCATTGATTTTTCAGGTATTTGGCTGTAAACGTCCATCCATTTAATTCCATTTAGCCAATTCATATTGGCCTATCTCAGCTGTCTTAGGATGAGAAGAGGGAGCGGTCTCGTGTTGCTGTCATGAACAGCAAATATGACGTCAGCAAACACGTGATGCGAGCCGTGCTTTGGTGTCGTTTTGGCCCTTCGTCCAGGTCAAACCTCCGCCAGGTTAAAGACATGAGTATATGATTGTGTCAGTTCTTACTGCCAGTTTATATCAGATTATACAGAGGGAGATGTTGCAACAGTTTGAAAAGGCGAGGCTTTCTGGAGAGGGAAAAAAACAACCTCTACAATTTCTTTGCCTCCAGCTTTGACTTATTCTCTTTCTATACCAGCACTGATTTGGACCAATGTTGAAGTGAAAAGGTCATTTCTGGGCGGAGATACCTCAATACGTGCAGGAGTATACTGCAGCTGTGCCACTGTTTGCTTGCAACACATCCAATCCGGCAAATATAATGGGCCCATAACAAGTTGTCTGTCCAATTAGTGTAGAGATATGTTTGTCAAACAAACAAAGCAAAAAAACCAATACAAATGTCATCTTTATTGCGGTGTTAAGAGAGCAAATCCGAGGACTGACGGAGTCATAAGGGAGCCATCATGGTGAACAATTAAATTTTAATATTATTCAGACTGAACCAAAATAGCAGATTGAGCCAGAGTGCTATCTGTAGAATCACACAGGTAATTCAATAAGAATTGTTTTTCCCCTTACAACAGCAGTTGGCAACACATAAAAATCCAATCACCTGAAATGTTTGTGTTCCAAGAAAACCTCTCATAATCTGCTCCACCTCTCTGACAGATGGGTAGTCGTTAAAGCGTGAGTGTTACATAGCCACAGGTCTGTGTTTCAACATTAGATTCTTAGATTTCAAATGAGCCATGATGTGCTTACAGGTGTGCATTTATTGGCCGTTTTACAGCAGCTTCAAAAGTGACTCAGCTAACCAGAAGTAAGGACCAAAGCAATCTGTTTAGTCACTATAGAAAAAAACAGATCTGATTTATAATGTAAGGTTCACTCCTATTCTCCTGAGATATTGAAGCTATTTGCCAGAAGAGTAAATTCATCAGCTAAGTTCAACATGTAGGTTGTTTCTGTTTAAAAAAAATAAATTAAAAAAAAATTTCTTTGGTTTTAAAGTTGTTGTCAATTACATGCAGGCATTGTAAAGTGAAATGTGGGCGTTCAACTTTAAAAAGCACTGACAGATAATCTAGATAAAAACAAGCCGATGGCAAGATGGCAGGAGCAAGAATAAAGTGATATTTTCATTTGAAAAATCCCAGCACCTCATTTGAGTTGGGTGGAGCTCCAAACACCAGACAGAAATATGGCAGGTAAACACACACACACACACACACTCTCGCTCTTTCTCTCTCTGCAGCTCTGATTGAGTGCAAGTGTCTGCGTTGGCGGTCAAGGTCAGCTGATAATGGGAGAGATTGAGGACAGGGTGAGGCAGCGGGGGGGTCGGCAGCAGTCTCAGGTAATGAGATTTACGACCCTGAGCTCTCACTGCGCACCCCTCTCACACCCATCCCACCCCCAACCCCTCAGCTAACATGATTTATAGATCTAATAGTCGTCAGCGCTCCCGCCTAAGATAGAGCCTTCACATTATCACAGAAGGAAAGTCATCCGTTCAAGAGGGCAACAATACAGAGACAGCTTCTTAGATGTTTCTGCATGTGTTTGTATGTGTGTGTGACATGCTAATACTTCAATGCATGAAGACATGAGCGTGTGCACAGATACCTTATCTTTAGAGCGGCAATAGTTTATGTTTGTATACAATATAACAATACAATACAACAATAGATCATTGGGCGATACAAGGCATCATGTATCGTCAACTGGTTATTACCCAGCTTTTCACCTGTGAACTTTTGGTTTTCTGGCTCCACTGCTGTTTTGGTTTTAACACTACATATTCAGAAGTAACTAGCAAACAGTTTGCAACTAGCTAATGGACATTCACTAATGTTGATAAAGGGCCACGTAGTTGGTGAATGCCAAAGCATAGCTAATTAGAGGACAAATATTAGCCTTAAAATTCAGCTATTCAACTACATAGGCTAAATCATCAAAGAACTCTTTTTTATTTTATTTTATTCACTCTCTTTCTGTCAATTTTCAAGTATGGGGTGGTCGTGATTATTCTAAAAAACTTAAATGCATTTTGACCAAAACGTTTTTTTGGACTCTTTTTTTGGACTCTTAGGACTTTTATGACAGTCACCAGATAAGTTAAGAAGTGAATAAGTTAACTGATCCTCGCCAAATCCTAGCCAAACTGGGATCACCAATTAACCTAACCCATGCATGTCTTTGGATTTTAGGATGAACACTGGGAGGTTCAAAACCCCAGCCTGTTTTAGAACTTAGGTCCTTCTTGCTTTGAGACCATAAGTCCAAGCTCATTCAGACCAACACAAAAAATGACCACCAACCTAGCTAAACTGGTAAATTTCACAATTTTCTGTCTTAAGCTGCTTAGCAAATGCTTTAAGCCATTTGGCATTTTCAAGCAACTACTAGTGAAAAGACCGTCGGCGACTCTAAAGTGGGCAGATCCCGAGATAAACTTGTCAAATTTTGAAGTGATTATCAATGTCAGTGCAGGATACTAATGACTGACATATGGCAGGATAGTAAATACATTAGAGGATTACCTAGGCAACCAGAGCATGGAACATCCACTAGGGACCAATCATCAGTATCAAAGAAACTGATGGCTTAAACTAAAGCACCTTGAGGCAACTGTTGTTGTGATGTGGCGCTATATAAACAGAATTGAATTGAACTGATGGTTGATGGTTACGTGAACGCAGGTTTAATTTATTGAACTGTTTTAATGTCTTTATATTGATGTCTGCTCAATAATCTTATATTTCCAGTCGGTTTTATATCTTCCACTGTTACGTTCAAAGCAATATTGTAATGTAATACTTAACTGCGGTCAATAATAATGGAAGATGGGACAATCTAAATTGTAATTTTTTTCCATTAGCAACATAATTGCATAAAACAACCTCAGTTTTTGCTTTTCATTTCTACCAGTAAACATTTCCAAGTTTCAAAGCTAAGCTAACACTGAACGCAGGTGTTCTGAATATTACTATTTGTTTGCTCAACATAAACAGTGTTGAAGCGATAATAGTCCAATTTAAATTATAATTAAAAATCCAACACAAAAGGCAACTAGCTGCCACACATAAGTAATGGGATAACTCCGCCGTGCCACCCCGTACGCTGTTCTGCTCATGTTATAACACTCTAAACAAAATGACAGTCAAGTGAAACAGCTCACAAGCAATGCTGTTGTTCCAGTACACTGCACAAGCCAGCTGAGGCACTGCGGCGGTAAGGATGGAAGCCATTGAACTTACTGCTCATTACCAGTACAATCTCTCCTGGAGCTGCAAAACAATTGAGGCAATATTTAGTGTCTGTTCAGCTGTTTGCGAACTCTTCTGCACAGAAAAAAAAAAAAAAAACACCCAACAATATGGTGACAGCCAGATTGCTTCCCAATAGATGTGGTGCTAATATTTGCACTAGGCCGGCTGTACGTGTTGAAAAATATGGTGGATTGGATTTCGAGCACACCCTTACACACATAAAAACCCCCTTCAGTTGTTTGTTCTTACGTACTCTCCCATCTTGGTGTATTTTAAGAATTAAACCAATAAGCCCCCCTGCTAAGCCCAGCCTAGCAGTTATTGATGTGCTGCCTTATTATTGTCTGGAGTTTATTCTGTTCATATTCAATGTGTCTGCCTTTGTGCCAAGAAGCAGTTACTTTAAACAGGCTGACACCGAGGGGCTCAGAGACACACAGGCAGCTGTGGAATTTCAGGCAACAAATATGTTGCAGAAATCACATTAATCCTCTGATAGCATTTTTATTAGTTCATACAATTGTTTCGGGACACAAATACATATTAATGTTTTATTTTGTGGAACAGAACAAAATTAAAGGGGAATTTTCACCTAGGAAAAAAAAAGGAACATTACACCCAATCATGATAAAGGGGACTTAAAACCAGCACACACCTAACGGCTTCCCAGCAGCTTACACTGATCAGCTGTGTGCATACTCAGTGAATCCTTAATGAATTTATTAATATTTCATTTTCTGGAAATTATAGTTTTGAGTTAATTTGGATACAACTGCACTAAGAAATTAGTACAACCACACACAAAAAATGCAATTTAAAGCCTCCCCCTGCCTACTTTTTATCACCTAATTTTTCATTTATTGTATTTTTACTTACAGCAAAGCCACATTTTGATGAAGTGCAACCCAAAATGCAATCAAATGGCTCTTAATTTTCAGCCTCAAGGCTTTTGTGCTTATATTGATACAGTGGTGCAGAAGCAAACAATGTATTTGAAATTATTAAACACTGACAGAATGTAATTGTGAAGTTATTCTAGCTAAAACACTACAACAGTCTTCTGTACCTGAGCAGATATACAGACATTTACACTGCATATTATTACGCCGAAAATTGTGGCTCCATAGCATAGTGGGGCTACACGTTTGCTTAATAAGTGAAAAATCCACAGTTTGATCCAAGAAAGAGACATAATTCCCTCGGGGGGGGGGGGTTGTGTCAGGAAAGGCATTCAGTGTAAAAACCTGCAGCCACTGGTGGCTTTTTCACTACTTTTTCACTACTAATACAGCAATTGCTAAACTTAAGAATTTTGCCGATCATTTTGAAATGGAAAGTTTTCTGATCTCCTGACATGTTTTACTTGCTTTGGTTGATTCCTTATTAACAGCTTCTTCTTGCCAGCTGACAGGCACAGCTCATTTTTGACTTTCCCCATCAGTGACAAAATGTAAGATGTGCTCTGGATCAAAAATAGATCAAGTTAGCAAAGAATAATATGTAATTAATATCCCAAGCTTTGTTTGATTACCTCTGATGAATTTTTAAACATGTAAATATTTAATCTGCCCGCCTTTCACCCTACGACAGCTCCGATAGGCTCCATTCTCCCATTAAGTTAGATAAGCCATAAAGAAAATGGATGAGCTGATGTTTTATATCAATTTTAAACCCAATGACAACATTTTAAATGAACATTTTTATAATGACACAGTGTGAAGGTTCACACTTTGTGATAACTGCTTTAAATAATACCATCCTGCTGGTCATCATATCCACTTAAGCACCAAATATGCTCATCAATATAGTCCCCAAAGATTGCATCATTTACCCCTGTTTATGTAACATGCTAACGTCTTCAATGCCCAGCTGTTTTAGGACCATGTCTAGACTTTACAAGTATTTTGAAAAGGAACTAACATATCATTGTCATGACTACTGGAAAATCTTCACATTAATATTTTTGGGTGTAGCATACACATAATAGCTATATTGTGCCATCCTCTTGCTGTTCTAATGCAAGAGAATGGGTATTATCACAACACAAAGAGTTCTTATCTTGTTTAAATTTAGTTTATTAGATGCCTAGTAAGGCGCACATCATCTCTGGGAAACAGCCCCGAGAAAGAAAAACACAACAACAAAACTTTTTGCATCTAAGACTTTGGATTTATACCTCATGGAGCTGACTCACTGGAAGCTGCCCGCCCCTGCACGCCTGTGAAATCACCCTGTATTATCTCCTATATCATTTTATCTCATCACACCCAGTGTCTCAGTGTGGGTGTGTGTCGGTAATCATGTTCACAGGGAAGTTTGTCACTTTGAAAACAGGTGGGATAAGAGGTGCATTCAGGCAAAAGCAGATTTTGTTCAGAAAGTTGCTAATGCTGCTAAACTGAGAGGGGGGGGGGAGAACTTGCTTTTCATTTCTTCAGAGATTTGCGTTATTTAAAGCCCCACGAAGAAAGGGCTTGGATGCTCTTATTAATTTCGTTTGTTTGTCGGCTACTCAGCTCTTTCACCTGAGGAAACCATGTCGGCTGCGGGGACAATAAATAGTGCTGTTCAAGTGCCTCTACAATTTTCAGCTCAATAGAGAAAATGCACTGTTGATTTCTCGGCGGTGTCTCAGCTGCTTTATTAGCAAAGAACTAAAGGCACATTTTCTCCCTTCTGTTTATTCCTCTGTCGGTGGGGGGGGGGAAAAAAGAAACTGTCTCTTGAGCTCCGTTCAAACTGTGAATGCCTCCTGGTTGCAGAAGCAATCAACATGCACCCCAAATAATAAAACTTCAGGGTGATTCAGAGGACAGCTGTGTATTGTCAGTAGATAATAGTGTCTGCTTGCTGTCTTTCCAGTTCTAGTCTCTCCAACATCAGCCGATCTCAAGATGTACATTTCATGAGGATAAATCTGATTTCGTCTTTCAGAAGCCAGGATTTCAATTTTCATGCAAAGGTTAAAAACAGATTAATACACACACAGAGTAACAACAGCCACTTTTCTCACATACATTCAAACATGTACAGTAACAGCACTTCAATGCAAAAGCAGCTTTGTCTCAACACAGAGGAGGGCGAGTGTTGCCAAAGAGAGCTTAAAATGGCTGCTGAAAGTCAGAATACTGGCGCTGAACCAAGCCCAGCAGACGGTGGACAGGCTTGCGGTTGGATGGCTGGGTTCGAAGGCAGCAGCTTGTTAGGATGGAAATGGATTAGCGAGAGGCACAATGGGAGTCTTAGGCGTGTCTGTGGTGTTGTGTTAAAGCCCTGCCTACGTTGCCCGGGCTGCTAGACTCATTTATGCCCAGCGGTGCATGCAGCAGCCAACTCTCACACACAGGGCTTTCCTAATTGCCATGGTTTCTTCTGTGCTCGCAGCGACAGCCTTGATTCAGCATCCATCAAAGCGGTGAATTAACCTGCGGCGCCGCACAATTGTTCTGTTCGTCACATGCAGCTGGAAGTGGAATTATTTTTCTGACACAGTAGTGTTACATTGTGGGAGGCACTGCGGAGAGTTTTACAGCGAGATGGAGAAATTCGGAACAATAGGCAGGTTTTTCTTCACCTGTGCACAGAATACCTGAAAGGTTTCATTCCAAACTGGTAAAACTCTGTGTTTACCTCCACTGCCTTCAAAACATGATGACACACTTAAAGCACAATTGAAGTTTATTTCACAATTAATATAGCTATAATTATTTTAAACAACACACCCTCCTTGCCCTTGTCACCTGTTGCAGAGATGACTCACACAGAACACTATATTTGGACGATTAGCATGAGTTTACTGCATCAATTCCAAGAGTTAATTTTGCATAAATCCATTTCAAAAGTTTACTTAGGGCTTGACTAAAAGTAAGCAGAGAAATTAGCCTCTTGAAACAGGCATTAAGCATCCAGATCCAGGGATACATGACCTACAACACAATGGTGGATCATTCATGTTTTCCTCTTGTACATTTGCACCTGATTTGACCCATTATGAAGGAAACAATTTTATAAACCCTTATAATAAAAAATGCATAAGTGATTGAAAGAGTTTGTGCCCACTATTTGCTGGAAATTCTGCAGCGCAACGTTGCATTGAAAAATGAGTGATGACTCCTAAGTAATTTAGATTTTGTGTTTTTCACGGCTGTATTATGTGCCCTTATTAAATGGCAGTCAACGGAGAGATGACAGGAAATTAGGGGAGAGAGAGATGGAAATAGCATCCAATAAAACATGCCCTAAATGGAAGAACTCTGTGGTTAGCTTGAGAAACAAGTCCCACACAAACACACTCAAATCCACCCACACAAAATCATCAAAGCTTCGTCTACAGTATCATTAAATTATCTCAACGTTGTACTGTTGCGCGGGAACACACAGGGCTTTCACAGGGCAAAAAATATATAGTATTAGATAACTTATCAGTCTGTCATAGGACAGATATGTGTAAACAAACAAGCCGTTGCAGTTTCCGCTAAAGACCATTAGGAAGGACATATACTTGCTTTTTAACCATACTTCTTCACATACAAGTGGCTCTGTTGTGAACAGAATTGATCACATACTTACCAGTGTGCAATATTTACTCCTAAAGGACTCCATTAAAGGGTTTATTCCCCCCCAAAAAAACCACCATACAAAACTTCTAGATATAAACAATAGAAATGGCAACACTTTAGACTCTGTAATGTTTTGTGGAAAATTGGCATCAGTAGACTTGTGATTGACAAACCAGACGCATCCAATGACTAGTGAAGCAAAACACCATCGGCACCGTTCCCACTTGGTGTTTCCAACATCTTCCACCAAGCACAAACAAAACTGTCTCAGACTCTGTCCATTTTTTGGTTGCACTTTCTGTTACAGCTCAATATTAATGTAGAAGTGGTGGTGTAATAAGGCGGAAACGAGAAGGTAACAAATATACAAGTAATAACCAGGTAATATTTTGTATCAACAATGTTTTTAGCTGGTAAGCACTCTGTGGGTGAGTTTATTTTGTAAGCTAGAAAAAAATGAAGCATACTGAAGCTCAAATGTGGTTAATTCACTTCGTTAAAGCTTTATTTCAGACTTGATTCTATCTCCTGATTATTTTTTTGCCTATGAAGCAAAACCAATTACTAATAGCATAGTAATATATAGGTAACAGTATTATAATCTGTAAGCGCTAAAATAGTAACATCTGGTCATTAGAATTTTTACGTACTGACGTTAAAGCGCTGGTTTCATGATAATAAGGAAATACTGGCTTAACATATCAGGATGATACAATACTGTGCAAAAGTCCTGAACTCCCCGTCTTTTCTTTGTATTTTTGCTTCTAAGACCAAACTTTCTTCCAACTTTTTTTTTAAGTGGTCTTGGGGAATAGTTCTCTAGCTCTTTCATAATACAGTTCATAATACAGTTTGACAGGCATAAAATTGTGTTTTTGCACAAATAAGGTGATTACCAAAAAGCTATTGACTGAAAACTTGGTCTATTTGAGCGTGGCACACAGCAAGGAAACTGGACAAGTGGAGAACAAAAGAAAAGAAAAATGTCCCAAAATTATCCATAGCAGACGGATATTATGGATATTTAAAATTAAACCACTGGAAGGTAAATGATTTATATGTAGCTATGCCATACATTAACATCCTGACCATATGGTACTTCAGCTTACAGTAGCCGCCTCTGGCTAATAAAAAAAACTGTTCTCTGAAAATGACTCGGACTTCGCATTAATGATAACTGTCGGCTTTCAACACTACTCTATTCAACCTATTAATGACATCTTTGCTTAACTGTAGTGGGAGAGCGATTCATCTTGAAATATGAAAATAATATTGTGAAATTATTAGGCTATATAACCAAGAATGAAATCCAGCTTTAACTCAATGGATTTAAGCATGTTTGATTTAATATATGTTTCATTTCTTGGCAATACTGTCTTTCTTCTAGCTTAAAAAAGTAGCTTTATTTTAGAATTAGATTATTTTGGAATTAAGTAGTAATAACTTACTATGTTCATATTATTATGTTCCTCTTTCTGCCTTATTACCCCACTATTACCACATTGTTACCAAGCAATAATAGGAAGTGTTACCCTTTTATAACTGGAGGGTTTTTTTATACCAGCACTACTGTCACTGTGTGGCTCAGCGACACACACAGATGAGAAAATTGCAGACTTTAAAACATTTGTCACTGTTCATGTGCCCGTTAACCCTGACACTATGATGCATCTATTCATGCATAAAGCAAATGCACAGTTGAAAGCAAGTATGTATTTGGCCTTAGAAATATTGCAGTAAGAAAGTGCATTTAAATAATAAACAGGAGCTGAGCTCTGTTGCTTTAAAATCAGGGCCCTGTTACTGTGTATATGGATGCAGTGTCATGACAAAGTTAAAAAGAATGAAACCATCCTTAATATTATTAGAAACACCTGTGCAACTCCTGTGGAAAAAAGAAAAAAAAAAAAGCCTTTTCACACTCACAGGCTTTAGAGTGTGTAATTAAGCCAACCCGCATGTGTTTGGACTGTGAGGAGAAAACTGGAGCACCTGGAGCAAAGCGAGGAGAGCAACACATTTCACACCCGAAAGTTCATCAAAGGAAAATCCAAAGGAAAACACCGCAGTAGTGGAGGCACTGTGTGACTGACAGGTGATGTCTGGGAAGTGCACTGAACACACGGCACAAAAAGCATTCGGTTAGAACCAAAGATGTTGCAACAAAGAAAGATGCTAGATGTCACTGAGCTAATGGTGGCAAAAAATACACTCCAGTCAATCATTTTGACTAATGCCAGCAAAAGTCATTTCATATTTACTTGTTAAAATGTGCCACCAAATAAACTAAACTAAACTAAACAGCCCTATCTTACTCCACTGTGCCAAAGAGCTTCACTGTAGTGTACACACTAATAAAACACTATTAATAAATCACACTGTTGTGACACTTGGAGACATGTTCCTTCATTATAATGAACATGTTTTATTTAAAGTCAGTTCTGAGGCTGTAAATACTGCAGTCTAATGCGTGTGTGACTGAATATAGTCCAACAAATGCTACATTTCCTTGTGTTTAAAGGTTTCTTGTTCTGGTTTTTTTTGTAGTCATTTTAAAAGATTTAGGCTTAGGGCTGAGTGCAATAGTGTTGCAAGTAGCGCTGGTGAAGGAGGAAAGCAAATCCAAATGCAGGACACAGAAGGCGGATGTAAATGTTCAAAATCCAAATCTTTAATCCAGGCCGAGGTCATGCACGGGTAGGCGGTCAACGAGGCCAACAAACCAGCAAAGGGCCTCGGCTAAAAGAAAGAAAGAAAAGAAACACAACAAATGCAAAAAAGAAATTAGAACACGAGTAAAGCCCTGGTAAGTGACAGAAGGAAACAGCAGAGGACTGGGTAGAGTGATTAACTAATTAGGTGCAGAAAATTGGAGGGAAAAAGAGCAAAGAGCAGAAGTGAGAAGAACCAAGGATTACAAACACAAATATAACAGAAAAAGTCTTAAGAGACAGGCTCACACTCACCACCTTGTTGCATTTGTACTTTTAATGCATTATCTGGCTCTATCTATCCAGTCCGTGTCAAAGTCAAAATACTCTGGTTTATGAAAGTGACACATGGGTTTTGCGCTAAAAGTAGCAATGCCAAATATGTTTACGGTTCTAGCGCTGTGCAAGTGCAGCCTTGGCTAAATGAGGACTGACAGGCCCCTAATGCCCTCTGCAGCGAATAAATGGATAATCGAGAATCCTGTTGTGACGCCCCCCGTCCTGCGGCTGAGATGAGACGCACAGACATCTGAGCACTCCAGTGACACAGCCAGAGATTGATTTTGCATGTGTGTTTGTGAGAGTGACAGAAAGATGAATTTATTCTAGTTTCATAGTGTCAGTCACACTATTTACATATTCATTCCTCATATTATAATGCAGTGACAGCGATGTTATTCTGTTGCTGCCTCCATGTTGTCAGCTTTGCATTTACTGCAGACCTCTGGTGAACAGGCAGGGACATGTGTCAAGCTTAGACCCCTCGCAGTGTTATCTCTTACCCGCTCAGACATAAACTGATAAGATGAGAAGGAAAAACCTCTCCAGGAACGGACCTGGAGCTAATGAGTGCTAGTTGGTATTATTGCCCTTGTGGTTCTTGGTAAATTGGAAATTTGCAGATGTGCAATTCCAGCCTGGCCGAAGAAGACTGCATAATATGATAGAACGCTCCAAAAACTACTACTGAAAAGATCGTACGGTTAGATAGAGTGGCTTTAAAAAAAAGTGAGTCAATAAACTAGAGAGACATGCAACACAGAACATAGTCAAACAGTTTACAGTGCCCAGCAACTCTAAAATGTTAATGCTGGGATTTTTTGTTAACTTTATATACAGATTACATTACTTTCAGTTAGATTCTATACATTAATTATGTTGTTGCTCTTAATCCTATTGATCTGATCTCTTGGTATTCACGTTTGCCTTGTTTCTGGATTTTTTTCTTTTTAATCCGTTGTTGAGGTGCAGAATATTAAAGACTGGAAGAAAAAAAACATGCATTAATTTGTTTTTAAAAATGTAACACCAATAAAAATAAAACTATTTTAGCATGAGAGTGAGTTTCTGTAGGGGTTTCTGCAGATCCCAGGGAAATCCCTCGGTCTAACAGTGGACTTGTCTTTATACCTTCTCTAAAGATGAAAATTCAAATGAAACAAAACTCAAATAAGGCGATACCAGCCATATGATCAAAAAAAGCTCAGGGTACTCAAGTATAATGCAACAATATGACATAGAGCAAAAAAATAAAGCTTCTATGTTGCACAAAACTTCTAAATTAGATCATATTGATGATGGACAAGATTAATGGAACACATTGAACAATTTGCACTTTTAGCTGAAAAACCTGGGAGAGGGGGGTGGGGTGTCTTTTCGAAATCAAGAAAAAGACATTTACTTTCTTTGGTCTGTGATCGAGAACGATAGAGAAGTGTAATGAAATAAAAGCCAGGCAGAGGAGATAGACTACTGGGCAAGTCACGTCCGTCTGCAATGCACTTATCAGGTGGGGATTTTCTGGAAGTGTCAGTCGGTATAGGAAGCCTTCAAGGCTCTCGGGGAAAGGGGATGCTGCGGTAGTGACAGGGCTATCTGCCTCTGACAGCCCAAAGACCTAAAACCGGATGGCTGGGAGAGATAAGGCTCTGTCGGCAGTGGACACACACAAACAGAGGACACACACACACAAACGTACACAGACAGGATGCAGCCATACTTGCCTACGCACACACACGCACACACACGCACACACACGCACACACACGCACACACATGCACAAACACACAGCCACAACACTGGCATTCACTTTGCA
This sequence comes from Etia nguti, assembly GCA_015106755.1. Classification (NCBI taxonomy): domain Eukaryota; kingdom Metazoa; phylum Chordata; class Actinopteri; order Cichliformes; family Cichlidae; genus Etia; species Etia nguti. Next base: position 29,944 of record VUQG01012808.1, read on the forward strand.
TGAACAAATTCCCCATTGCCTGACCACTCGCTCATTCATTCACTCATGTGCACTGACACACACACACACACACACACAGTGGCTCCCTGTCTGCCAGCCAGCGAGGCTTCCCATTAGCTGTGGTGCAGTGTGCTGGGTGAGGAGCGCTGGGGCGAGAGACATCAATTTGCTTCCTCTAATGCGCTCGCTGCCCCCACAAGACATATTGATTATTTCTTCCCCGCAAAGCGACAAATAGCAATTTCGGGGGCATAATGGAGATAGATGGTTGGTTTATAAGAAGCCCCCAAAGAAAAGTTGTAAGGAGGGGTGGAGGGCTTTGGGGGGATGGGGATGCTCTTCCTGTTCCTTCTCTCCTTTCATTCCCAGGTCTCTCTCGCTCTTTCTCCGTCTCTCTCTCTCTCTCTCTCTCTGTCACTGTGTCTCTTGCCTTTTAACACATCCACCTTTCCCTTGTCGCTGCCACTTTCGCACAGGAAAATGCAGTTAAGAGCAAACAGAATAAAGATGAAAATTGAACAAACAGACAAGCAGGGTGTGGTTTAAAACAACGAAATGGAGTCAGAGACGAGTAGATGAAGGCATGGCGGGGCTTTGGGGTGCACAGATGTTGAGGCGCGCCACCAATGCACATTCATTATGTGCCTCCTCCTAGGAGTGTCGCCTCCTCTTAATGGTTGTACTGCAGAGAGCAGCTGCTGCCGCAGTGTTTGCTGTGCTTCGCCATCCGTCTGTTACATCTACTTCATATCCCCCTTGTTAGCATCAGTGTGACTGATCCATAGGTTTCTCTTATGGTGAGATAATGAATATTTGATTTTCAGTACGCTGCAGGCACACTCCACAAAAGTTTGAAGTTCATTTTAAGTTCTGGGATGAGTTTGTGCTTTAAGGACTGGATTTTTATTGACATTTACAGTTGTATTATTTTTGCTGCCCTAAAGGCTGTTAGACTTCTGAAGAGTCCTAGATAGTTTTTCTTTTTTCATTCAGAGTTGACAAGAAGGCCATATATATATTTAAGCCTATAAAAATAATATGATAATTTTTTTTAAAGTGGACATTTTAAAGCTTCATTATGCAGTCATTTTTGAAAATTTACGATTTTATCTTCAGGTTGCTGTGGGTTCAGTTTGTCCAGATTTACTCAACTTTATCTGGCTGCTGTTCTGTACCAACATCCGCTGTAACCTTCTCCTGCAGACGGCTAATAGTGCTCACATTTGGTACAATGCGCTGGCTGATTTGAGGTAGCTGATAACTGGTAGTTGTATAAGGCATTGTTGCTGCAGATTCCAGGCAATAAATGAGGTAATACATGTGCGCTGCTCATCACATGATGAGCTGATGGGAAATGTTGCTCAATAATCCACCAACGGGGACAACTTTTTCCATCCAAGAAGATGATGTCTGCTCTTGATAAGCATTGAAAAGATCCATGATCTTGATTGCAGAAAATTAATGGACTTTTCAGACTGCCAGAAACCATACTGCTGATCTGACACATGTGCATGGCTTGGCTTGTGTTGCGTAGAATAAGCAAAAGCACACAGAGATCCTCCTGAGCTGTTTCTCAGGTGAACCGATGGTTTAAGATCAGGCACATGCTTCCTGAGGTAATGAGGTAAATATGCGATTACTAGTAGTTAAAAAAGCTGAATTTTAATTTTAAGTAAGTGTGGCTTAGCACAAGGATAATAATCAAATCAGTCGTTATTGGGGAGGTCTATTTTGACAAGAAAACAAGTGTCTATAGTGGCATTAGGATTTATTTGGCTCTATTTTACTTCTTCCCATGTGTTTAAACCATTCAAAGAAGACAGGTATGGTTAAAATTTAGTATGAAGTAAGAAATTATTTAAAAAACTTCTTTCTCCAGATAGGCCAGTAATGAGTAACCTTTTTTTTATATAACCAGAAAGAACAGATGCTACATTAAATCTTTGGGCCTCTAAAGAGCTTAAAAGATTCAAGATCTGTTTCATCCAAACACTGATGTTTTCATGTCCTTTGAAGAGCTGAGGCATGAATTCACTCTCAGTGGAAAGCATCTTTTAAAGATCTCCAGCTGAGAAGTTTTGTAAAATCACATCAACATATTTCTCTCACTATACCGCCCCAAAACACCTACTAAAAAATATGATGCAAAGGGCCGTTTGAGAAAGGGCATCGTAAATTATAAGTCGTGTATACCATGTTCAGCAGAGCCTTAACACGATAAGCTAAATTTGTGGAATAAAGATTTAGAAATTGAAATTGCAGCAGAGGATTGGAAATCAACATACACTCAAGCTACACAATAAAACAACTAATACATGCATGTTCCAAGTTAAATTGCTAGGATAAAAGCAGACACATGTAAATGCACAAAGGGTAAAGGAAGTACATTTACTGATAGTCTAAAACAAGTGGAAGTGAACTGAATGTGTGTGTTTACTTTAACTTGTTTGCTAAATCACAGTATTTAAGAATTTAGCATTTATATTTATATTATATACATCTCCCTCTCCCCCCATGTTTCTTCCTGTTAAAAGGGAGTTTTTCTTTCCCACTTTCACCAAGTGCTTGTTCAGTCGGGGGTTGTCTGTTTGTTGGGGTTTTCTCTGTATTATCAGATGGTCTTTACCTTACAATATAAAGTGTGTTGAGATGATTGTGGTTGTGACTTTTTGCCATATAAAGAACAATTGTATTGAATTGAATTATTCAGCAGCTTTTTTTTTGTTCAGCATTAATTTCATTGAGATGCTTTGAGCAGTGACACAATGAAAATGAAGTCTCTTATATTTTTTTTCATTAAATATTTATTTTAACATGTTGAATGTTACACAGTGCTCCAATTGTACTTTATAACATATACATACAAGTAGTTCTGTAGAAAATGTATAAAATTTATATACGCTTTCATTTACAGAGATACTAGAAATATCTTTACAATATGCACCGGAAATGTGTCACCATCATTGGCAGATCTGTCTCAATAAAATCCAATAAGAAGAACATTGTTATGATTGACAGTGTATTAATGAACATGTGGATACAGAATGTTATAACAGTAATGAATGTACTGAGGAGTCTCCCCTGAAAAAACTGAGCTCTCTTTGGCTCTTTGTCAGCTTGTGTAGCTGCCCAGCTATTTATTCTCTCTCACCACTTTCAACTGTTATTCTCAACAACCACAAAAATTTTTCTAAAATCCAAATGCGCTCCACCTTTCTAAGCACCAAAACACAGACACAGCCTTGCTGTGGATCACAGCTTCAAAGGAGTCAGGTATTTCCCTCAGGAGCTGGCAAACACCAAAGACAGAAGTAAAATAAATATTGGACTTAGAATAATCTGGTATGCAGTGGTGGTGCATGTCCACCCGCTGGAGGATTTCATGGGTGGAGCTGAGGAGGTTTAGCTATAAAAGAGAACACCAGACAAGGGTTCTGCAGGGCTATTTACATTCCACCTTCCCATGGATTCTTATGCATTTTTGTCTGTGCCATATTCCCACCACAAGCCATTCCTTGGTCACATTCACATAGACCATTTAGCAGCACTTCTACTGACCTTCAGGCTATAAGCTTACATCAATGAAATCAAATGTTTTTAATTCTTGTTGAGTGCGGTCTAGTGGTCTGCTAGCTGTTCAGTTCAATTCAACAAAGTGTCACAGCAGTTTGTGAAATAGTCACAACTTTTAATCCATTGATTTATATTTGTGGATACAAATTTTCCATTGTGTGATGTCCATGTAAACAAAATACATATATTCCACTTTTAAAGGGCAAAAAAGTCTGCAGGATGTTGGCAACGCAGTGAACACTTTTGCTGCTCACGCAAGAGACCACAGAGTGCTACATACATTTAATTTGTATTATTGCAAGTTAGTTGTCATTAGAAAGTACTCAGTTACACGTTTAGGCTTTAAAAATTCTTGAATAGCTTTAGAAAAACTTTTTTTCATTAATTTTCTTGGATGTCAAAAGACTGGTTTGGTTGTGAAATACTTGATAACTTGCAGAGCATATCTCTGCAAACACAACTATATGCATACTTCCTATCAGTTACAGAAACATGCTGACTGACACACACACACACAAAGAAAAGGGGAAAAAAACAGCGCAATTCATGTCTGCAAACATGAACAGTAGATAGTTTTGCCATGAGACTGGATTAAACAGAGGGCTTCTTCTGTTTAACAGTGGAAAGTTGAAGATGTCGAGAGTCAGGAACTTGAGTTCGCTGCATGGAGTTGAAGCTCCTGAGCTGAAGTTTGTTCAGGAACACTTGTGTGTGGCTTTAGGTTGGTTGCCAAGATTCAGTAGTTAGATAGTGAGGAAAGCTCAGAGGAAAAACTGTATGTCTTTTTGAATGCACTGGTGAGTGCTGGAACACTGCATTCTCTTGTTCCCCTGCCCTCTGTTTTTTTTTTCTAGTTTGCTATAATGGATGAGATTGCAAAAAACGATGAGGCACATAGTGATGCAGGTTTTGCTGTAAATAAGGTGTGGGAACAATTTTAAAAGGAATCTGCAGAAATAAATCGGAAAGTGAAGTTGGTGAAAGTGAATGTGTTTGAGTCTGCTTCTTCCTCCGTGGACACTGAGGACTCTTTTTCCTTTCATATCACATCCCAGTGTTTTGTTCTCAGCCACAGTGGAGAGCTGCTTCAACTTAGAGCAAGCCAAAGAAGTGGCTGCACAAACGTTGAGGCAAGACGCCTTCATTAGAGGGAATGAGGCGAGCTTTAGACAGGTAAAACTAGAGGTAGAGAAGCAGAGTGCGAGTAAGAGGGGCAGTCTCAATGCAGTTGTGCACAAATTTTACTTATTATTTCCTTATGTGGAAGGTTAAGAGTCTAGAGGCTATAATGTTTAAAGCACGAGGCTTACTCTTAAAGTATCAATCATTAAAATCTGCTGTCCTAAAGGTGCGGTCTTACGCCTGAAGCCTATCACCAAAGTTTGAGGAGTTAGAAATGTGGCGGTAAATCAAAATTTTGCAAGAGCACTGAAATCCAAAAGTATATTAATGAAAAAAAAAATGAAAGGAACAAATGTATGGGGAGACTCTGCTGCCCCAAAGCCTGCTGGCTGAGAAAGTGCCTCAGTTTGGCAGGTTTTATTGCTGGACGCCCCAATGGCCTGGCTACCTGAGCTATTTTAAAATCTCCTTGTTTGGCCAGCGGATATAGCAGCTGTAGTAATGGGGCTTGTGGAGAAACTCCCACAGGTAAGTTGGCTGGCTGGCTGAGGAAATGGCACATCTCACCTACAGGGGAATCTTCATTAACTTCAGATTTGATGTCTTCTTGTGGATGTCTTCTTTATTAATTAATTAAAAGGAGCAAACAATAGTTTATAACTGGGTGGATCCCCCAAAGCCTGGCAAGCTGAGCTGAGCCTTCCATTTTAGATATATCGCTCTCCTTGTTTAGCCTGAGGATGCAGTGGCTGCAGTAAGGGGAGCTCACAGAGCAGCTATAGCAGGAACTCCCACAGGTGAACTGGCTAACTGGGGGAATGACACGTCTCACCTGCAGAGGATACCTCGTTAGCTTCAGATTCGGCATCTTCCGGTGAGAAGATCTACTTTATGGCGGCAGCTGGTGTCCAGATGAGCACGCAGGCTCTTGATGACTAAGCTGCCAGCATGTGATACAATATTAGATAGACATCCCAGTTCATTAAACATATCCACCAACGCCTCCACATGTCAGTAATTTGTCAAAACCGGCAAAGAAGAAAACCAATTTCTTCAGCAGTTTGATTTTGGTTTTTGTGACTTAATATTTTAGTTACCCTAGATTTCATTTTTCTGTTATCAGACTTTACGTGGCATGCATTTTGTTCCCAGCAGCAGCAAGAAAGTACAGGTGAAACAAGTTTCCAATAACTCACTGCTTTAAGTGAGCAAGGCAGTCTACTAGGCAAATTAAATTTTATCAATTACCCCTGCGCTTTTTCCATAAACTGCTAAAATGTCTGCTGTGAGTCATGACAAAGATGTGGGTGCTGCCTCACTGTCACATACTGTTGTGAGTTACTAGAAAGCTCAAATAAAATTGAGCCATCATTATTGTCAGCAACACCTGTGCTGTTTCAGAGTATGACAAGTCAAATCGTCTGTGTTTCCAGCCTAAAGTTGATCCTGCCCGAGGGCTTTTTCTCATCTCCTGGCCTCCTAGTCTTTCTCTGAGTAACTAACCAAGCTAATCTTTGTGCGTCATCTATGTTTAAAATATCATTTTCAGCCTCATTAAAATATTATTTTACAAAGTCAAAATGATGCCACCAGTACAACTACATGAAACTGGAGAAACACCTCTTGGGCACACATATGTTCACTCGCTCATTCAATAATCTAAATTCCACCCACATAATTATCACAAAGCAAAGGTCGTTAATAATGCAACACTGACATTTACTTTCAGGTTCGCCAACATTTGCAAACGTGCGCTTTTTGTTCTGAATTATCTATTCCGTATTGTGCTATATTCAGTCAGCAGTGATTTTTGATTCAGGCCACAGGAATGTGTTTGCAGCCCGATCGTGTGAAATATTGCAGGGGAGGTTTGGGGTCTTTGATCTCCGATTTTTCTCAGAGAGCTGTCTTCCTCCTGTTGCTCCAGCCTCACTTTATCACAGTTCCCCTGAATATTTTATGTCTCTTCTTTTCCTTTTTCAATCCACTCTCATTGTTTTGCAACCAGAATGTCTTGAAAATCACATCTCATGTCCTTGTTTAAAGCCTAATTATCAATTATTCAGTGTTTTTGAGTGTGTGGTATGACTGACAGAGAAAAGTGAAGTTGTTGCTTTCCTGCTGTGGATGACATGAAGCGAGCGCTCTCTGTTTCGTGTATAATGCATATGTAACGCTGCTGTCACATTAAAAGAAAGCTTAAGATTTTAGTTCACAAGTCATTAAGTGTAGCATCACTGCATGTGCTGCAAAGTTGCTAGGCATGTTTTTTTAAAAATTCAACATAATTTCTTCCCTGCTGAGTATTTACAGCTTGCAGATTGTATTTCAACAACAGGGTAAACTTCAAATGTTTCCCGGCCTCATGAATGTGAATAAAGGAAGCGTGACAGGCCATTTTATTGTTTTTTAGCAATAATGGATTGCACCTTTAATTGTATGCAACAAGCCTGCAGTGGGCCATTAACCACAATAAATAATTTCCAAAGCGAGTTTGAAGAATTGCAAAAACTTTGGCTTTCATGCCCCTCCGCTGGCAGCCATTATCAATTTGGTTAGTTAAATGAAAGTAACGCAGCCATTACGAAGTGTAACAGCGGCAGGTTCGCTACTTCCATGATAACCGACACCCTTAACGAAATGGAATTTTTAAACACCCCAGACAATCCTCAGCAGACTAATAACGCCTCCTTCCCCAGAGATGCAGCCCACCTAAATTATGGGAAGCACCTCAGACAGACAGAAGTGACACAGAAACGCATGCAAAATGAGCTTATTATCCCCGTTACTGTTGATGCTGCATGGCCAAGCTGTCAGTGATCACAACAGACATGTTATATACGACAGCGGTATTACAGGCGCTGCGGCTGATAAGAGGAATGATGCACGGCAGTGATGAAAACAGACGGGTTAGATGGGGAGAAAAGAGGGGATGGAGGGAAAAGAGCGGCAGAGCTGTAGTTAGTGAGAGGCTGGTGGAGGACAGGGATGGAGTGAGGGTATCGAGTTGGACTATAGAAAGGGTGAAAAGATGGGAGAAAAATAGGAGAAGGAGAACACGGAGAAACAACAAAGTGGGAGGAAAGGGTGGAAGGATGGAGGCATAGTGGAGGGGGAGAAAGAGGGGGAGATGAAGTGATGGAGGGGTGAGGGTGGTGGCTATTATCCTGCATCGATTTACTCCAGTCAGGGATGGCTGGACGCGTAATGAAGTGTGGGATCTGGGGGTTGCCGTGCGCACTTGTCTGCGCCTTATAGCTTTTTGGATGTATTGTGGGCTGATGTGTCACCTGTGTGGATTACATGCAGATGGTAAAGTTTAACCTGCTGTGAAAGCTACCGATTTTTGAACTCATCAAACACATCATTAGACATACAAAGATAGAGATAGAAAACCATGATTATATTTGTAACAGTTTATGAAAAAGCACATGAAAAAGAAACAAAATAGAAGCAAGAACCCAAATCTTCCTCTTTAAAGTCAGATCTCAGGCTCAACATTAAAAGAAATCTCAAACACGCTGTTGTTATAGTCTTTGTAAGAGTTGAAAAGGACTGACTTTATGAATTTGTAACATTAAAGAAAATATAGAGCTAAAAAAATTGCTAGTCGATCAACAGTTCATTAATTGGACTTTGTTTGCCTTGTAAAAAGTCAAAGATTAATGAGCTCCAACTAGAGTAAAAAAAAAACCTCAATCTCTGTTTCTCTTTTACAATGTCATAAAAAGAACTGGCAGCATTCACTACAAACAACAGAAGAAAAAGAAATGCCACTTTTCCTCACAGGATTTTCTATAATAAAGTGTCTTGGAATAAGAACAAAGGAGGTTTCGTTAATTCACAGCAAAACTTGCATCAGGTAAATAAAGGAAACAGGTACCAGAGGGGGAAATCAATGTTACAGCTTTGGAAGAAAGAGTTCTACCTTTCTGTTTCCCTTCTCTCCCTCCACTCCCTTTTCTCTCTTCCTGCATCCCCTTTTTTCCTTGATTTCCTCCCCCTGAAGCCCCTCGCTACTTCTCCGAGTCTAATCCGCCGCTCGACATGCTCCCTCTTTGTTCCGCGACCCTGACAAGTTGTCTCGTTCCCTGCGCTCCAAGGACAGCCTCGGTGTACTCGGGATAATGGAATGAAATGCAGGAGTGATAAACCCCCGAGAATGCTGGGAGAAAACACAGGAGTGTGTCAACCAGGGTGATAACACTCTATTCTCCTGCGTGTCTGTCGGAGGAGCGGGGATTATGGGTTTACAGGCAGGCTCTGCCGATATGCTTCCCCTTTCTGCAGGCTGGGATGTTTACACCGGAAGGTATCATGGGTGTCACGGGGCACCAAAGAAATAGTCTTACATCTGTCTTACACAAAGGTCTTCATTAGTTTTTAGCTTTGCTTCACACTGTGCAATCATATCCTAGTGGACAGGTTATTTAAAGTCACCCGATCAAAGTTTACTCCCAGGACATTCCTGGAGAAATTACCTGAAGGAGTTGGTTTTGTCCTCTTGCAGAGCTACATCACAACCAAAGCACAAATCATGCTCCAGTAATGTTGGTTCATGACATTTAAAATGAGTTTTTTTTCTTATTGTCAACAAATCCCGTGAAAAGACCAACAATAAATTGATCCAGCTAATTAAGAGTAGCCGGAGAGAGCCTAATCTTCCATACCGTACAGCTCAGTTATTATCCTATTAAAAATAAACTCATAAAACCCCAACCATAAGTCGCATCATTGCACTGAATGACATGTTCCTTTATTATAAGGAACAAGGGCACTGTAATTTCAGTTTACTTAGTTCGCACAACATCCTGCTGCTTTCAGTACTTATGCTCCAGAGTCTGTGTCAATCCACAACTGAAAATAGTCCTCAATTGCAGTGGGAAGGAAAAATAATAGAAAGTTGACCACAAAAACAGTGAAACTCAACCTTACTATGAGACATTTCTTTTCCATTAGGAATAAATTCTGGGGAAATAAATTATAATAATTCATCCAACGATCCTAAAATTCTTACTTTATGTTATTGATTCAGGTTATATGGAGGTTACCCAAATGAATGACTCAAAAACAATGCATATACAGTTAATAAAAGAGTGTACATGTAGCGAGACCAAACTCAAGCCATCTACATGAAAGCCTGACATGCTGTATGCCCACCTACCATCAGAACCACCTTCATAATGTCTCGATAGGACAGGCAAAATTAATTCAGAGTTACAGTGATCTACCGCAAGGTAGACATTTAAGTTTTTTTCATGGGATCAATCCAGTTGGAAAACAGCTGGAAATATGGAATTAGAAGAAATGTAAATACCAACATTTGACTGCTCTTTTGAGCTGAAGCATGTATTTTCTAATTTAACCAAGTGCCTGCCTGTTAGATCCACAGTCTAATGAAGATCTCGAGCTTCCAGTTGTGATTTCAGAGTTAGCATACTCAGATCCATCCATTGCAACCACTTTTGCTAGCCTCTGGGCTCTTTGTCTGTCTCTCTGACAACTACCCTTATGATTAACCAGCAGTTTTACATATTAATTCTTCAAGCTCTGATTCCAACTAGTATTAACTACGTTTCATTTGTTTTTTGTGTTTTTAAATCCCAGTCACCTGTCTAAAGAATGGTCTTCTCTGACACGTATCGGCCATTATTGGCCATGAAATACGATTCAGAAGATATACGAGATGTCCAGGTTTGGAGTTGGGATTTTTTTGTGACAGTGAGACAGTGACATGAGGAATCAATAAAAACTGATTGGTAAGCCTGGATTGTGGCTGCAAAACAATTACCAGAGTTTCGGGCTCTTGGTAAAGTTCAAGAGATGAAACTTAGCCATTTCAAGCAAACGCTCTGTCTTGTGCTATTACACTGCAGTCCACCTACTCTTGACCCCAATCTCCCATATATCCACGCAGGCAGGGGAGCTGGACACATTCACCCTCCTCAGTCTAACCTGCCACATAACACTTTGACTTAACCTCAGCGTATCTGACAATCGAACATTCTTTAATCTGACCTTGACCACGAAGAAAAGAGGGTAAAATGGAGGCGGGAGCTTCATAAGAAAAGCCTCTTGCCCTAAAAATAGAAAAGGTGGCAATTAAATGCCAATCTTATCATCCCTCTGGTAAACGAGCCCTGAAGATTCCGCCCTCATATCCCCAAGGCTTCTTTTTTTTTTTTTCACACTACTTCCTCATCATCGCTGGCTATCGGCTTAATTACGTCCCCACCATCCCCAGATAAGAGAGTGATAGCCTTATCACTACGGCTCATTTCCAAATCCATGAAATTAATAAAGTCTACCTCCCAACTCACTTCTGGGGCCAAACTTATAACTGCTGTCAAATAAAAGAACTTGGTGTAGTCGCACGTTGCCTATTCATGCAGCTGGCAAGGAGGAGCTATAGGAAATCATCCTTTTAGGAGATTAGAGACAACAAGAGAACAAGAGAAAAGCACATTTGTGTTTTAGGGAAACGATATTTGGGCTGCAGTTTTTCACCCTGACGAGGGTTATGACTGTGTGTTATTTTTATGATTCCTGTGGCTTCATTTGTCGTTTGCACAGGGGCTGGGTTGTCCATTTGGTTTAGTTAAGTACTTAATTTTCTGTAATCTCTACCTTGGGAAAACTGCGAAATAGCATACTTTTGTGGGAGCAGACTTTTGCAAACATTACTTGTGAGTGAAATATTAATTAGTAGGAGCACGTTTGAATACAAGAAAGCCTGTAAAAGTCCCAGCTTGTTATAACTGATAGTTTCTTTATCTGTAGACCATCAATAAACCGCTAATCAAATAAAGTGGAGCTTGAGCTGCTTTCCAGTCTGATCCACCTCGAATCCACGAGTTCTCCAACTCCGCATGTTGGCTGCTGTAATCAGTGGGGAGACAGCTGGCTTCACCACGCTGTTCCACCTGCCCGCTCCCCTGAGTAAAGGGCTGTGCTTCACCGACCAAATCCACTCCAAGTCTCTCTCGCAGGCACACTCCAGCATGACTGGCGGGGGTCTCACACATCGATTTCAGGGAGAAGGGAAGGTTGGGCGGACCCGTCACCGTGCTGACGCTGGCAGTGGAATGAGACGGGCTCCCACTAGGTTTGGGCCTGTCATTTATTTCTAAACGACGGCAGATGGTGGGTTTGGCGCATGCACCATCCTCTCAATCTCCCAAGGTGCACTTCTGTGATGGATGTGGCGAATGGGAGCGCTGCAGAGAAGGCTGAGGCACATCTGTGCAGGCCGATAACAGGGGGCAAAGAATGTCTGGGCTTTCTAGCCGTCACCTGGCTTTCACATACTCATTCCCACACAGACCTCTTGAGGACTTACATCTTTCTGAGTTTATTTGCTTCTCACTTTCATAGCTTTGCTTTTTAAAGCCCGTATCAGCAGGTCACCTCTCTGTTTACTTTGCCAATGGACTTTCAGGTCTGACACTGTTACCCAACTGCAAAAATTTAAACCCACACCAGGTGCTGCACTTGGCCAAAGATTCCATAACCAGGAATTCAGGCAGTATAACATTTATGTTATAAATTACATTTCCTATGGATGGATATATCAATTTCAGGTGGGACTTTAGCTTCAATCAGTTTGAATTTTGGGGCTGAGGATAGTATAAGTAGCATTATAAACACGGTGCTACATTACAGTGAAGCAAGCCATTAAAAGATTAATTTAAGATTAATTTTTAAAGCGTACACGAGAAGCCAGCTGCACTTTAATCTCACTAGCATTTGAGGAGCATTTATATATCTGAGGCTGCCAAATGATAGGTGAATGTTTAATAAGATGTAGCTTCTTGGGATAGGCCGTTCAAATGACCCCACACTTTGGATTTCTAATAAGGAGGGAGCATTTATGTAAGCAGTAAAGTTTCCTTGTGAATGACCATTCCTGTGAACTTGAGTTTTTATTTATTTTAAGTCTTCTTCTTTTTTTTTAAACCCAACCATTAATATTTATATTTTGGGTTATTTGATCAGAATTTGATGTGAATTATATTTGTCTTTAACATCTTGACATCTTTGATAGTTGAGCCTTAGTAACAAAGTTAAAGTTATACTGTCATAGTCCCTTATTTACTTATAGTAGTTCAAATAACCTTATTTATTAACCTACCACTTGGCTTGAGTAATTTGATAAAAATTTAAGTCAAAGAAAACCTAAAAATGTTCAACTTAAACCACATTTTTTTTTTGTCTGGAAATATTAATCAAACATCACTTTTGTAACAACGGAAGATTCGTTTTCTTTTTATCCATAACAGTACCTGACTAACATACATATTTTTTTCCTCATTTTCCACTTAAAGACCCACAGAATCTGGCCCTTACGGAAGCAGTTAACCCACACACGTCCTCTGCCAACATGCAGCGTCTGACACAGAAGATTCAAAGAGACATTAAAGTGAGCAATCACCGCCAAACAACACCCTTGCAAAGGTCACGTCAGCGTCATCATCCTAATCACCGAAAGCCATCACTTTCCATGATTTAGGGTTGCAGTAAAAGCATCATAACCCACCCAGCCACATCCCTGCCCATAAACGTATCCATGGCAACAGAGACATTGCGCTGCCCTCCGCCGATGCATCTTTGGGATTCTCTGCGCGTCGCTGCAGGGTGACAAGTCAGGCGTAAAGAGTCGATTTAGCTGCGGCATTGGGGAGGCTCGCACATTAGCAGAAAGGAAATAGGAGCCAGCAAATACTTAGTGGGTGATTGGCTCCGCAATAACAGAACACCCGCTTTGGCAGCTCGTCAAGCGGTGCTATACGGATGCCATTACAAACAGGGGGCCATTAGCAGGCACCAAGGCTTTGTGAGGCGTGTCGTCACTTCATGCCTTTAACCCCCCGTGCTGTTTTAAGACAAACCTTACAGACAGCCAGACATACATACATAGATAGATAGAGGGCATTTATGAAACATGCACCACTTAAATAAAATTTCATGTAACAAGGTAAAACATCTGGTGCACATTTCTCTAAAGGCCTAGTTACAGCAGATCCGTTCGCAAAATAAAGCAATTTGGGTCAAAACATGGCACACTGTGTAGACACAGCGCCTCAGAGGATGAGACCCAGAACTGGGTATTGAGTTAGGAACAAAACCCTCCTGTTTGCTTTTAATAAAAGCATAGTTTCACACTGCTCTTTCATACAGAGTTGCAAAAAATCCTACCCATATGCAGGGTTTAATATCACCTAATAGCATGTTTTGTGCAGATTTTCTTTCCACAAGATTTTTAAAGAGATGCACACCCATCGTAAAATCTTCTCTTTGCTGAAGGCAGTGCTAGAGACTGGAGCGGCATAATAATGACTTCCTCACTGTAGGAAAATGTGCTTTGTGATTTTTTTATGCCTCGTGCAGTGTTTAGGAACAGTACATGCTGTATGTAAGAAGTTAGATCTGCACATTATTAATATGCATTTAAAAGATAACCGAAGCAAAATGGCATTAACATATTTTTTAGGTGCACTGGCGTTTCCTCTTTATTCCTCTTTGTATTGTGTGGTGAAAGACCGGTCAGATACCACCCAGATGTTATAATATTAAAACTACACTGGCACTAGGATAAAAAAAAAGCACAGTTACACCCCAAGGTCACCTTACCAGTCGTACATTTTTACAAATCTGACACAGAAGTCTGTTAATACCATGATTTAGACCAACATTTTGATGGTTTCACTCATGGTTTTATTTGTCACCTTGTCAGTATTTTTATTCTGTTATATTTAACTAAATTGTTCATGATAACTGGAGCAATTAGCAGCTGCTATTTACAGAATAAGAGAGAAGGAATTAGGTAATTAGCTGATGAAAAATCTGCTTAGAGGTGAAAGCATGTACTTGATATACCTGACACATTTTGTGATTATGTCCATTGTAAACAGAAGTTATGAGAGAGAAAAGAGAGAAGCATTCCTTTTATGCTCTCTTTGGTTTATGCTTTCCCGCATGGTCAAAGGGAAGGCAAAAGCAGTTTTTTCAACTAGTTTGTGTCTGCATGCACACTGAATTTGTCATGCTGCACACACGGCTTGTTGAAACAAAAGTCTCCTGGTGGTTTTCCTCTTTTAAAAAACACCATATGTGTGGGCAGCTCATGAGAAAATAAGCCTCACAGACATGTGAAAAGCCCCCAAAGCCTCCTTCCACAGCGGATTTACACTCACACTGTAATCCACTGATATTACAGAAGATCCAATAGGGCACTATATAAAACAAGGGCATATTCTCCATATTAAAGACCAGCAGCAACACAAAACATGATTTGGGCATCCCAATTGTTTTGTTAATCTATCTACAAACATGCAAGTAAAGTCTTGATTTTATTATAGAGACAGACTACACTGCGCTTGCCAGCTTGGTCTTTGGTGGAGGGGACCATATTCAGAAGAGATGAAGAAATGAATGCATAGATGAAGACATCTGGTAATTAGTGACAAGTAAATAAATAAAACACTACAGTTTAATTCACCAGTCTTAGATTGTTGCAGAGATAATCGCGACTGAGGTTAATTGTCAGATAATTGTATTAAAAGTGAATTAGAAAGCACCAACATCACAATCGTGGTTGAGAGGTCCAGTTCAGTAGTGACTCAGTGTAGCTGGCAGCTGTCAGTCAAGCACATCTCTGCCCCTAATAATGCATGAGTTTTTGTCTCACTAAAATTTAAACTGGTGAGTGGTAGAGCCTGTTATAAAAGGGGGAAATTAGCTATAGACCAGGGTGGGTTTTAGTCTGGTCTATATTTACAGATTTAATGAAACTGAATCACTTTACTTTTGGATTTTGTATAAATCTTATTGCCTGATTGTCAGTGCCAAACCTCAAACCTGTATGTTAATATATAATATATAAATCAAGAGATCAGGCTGTGCTATTGTTAAGATTTTACATAAAGACAAGTATTTAGTGGAACTTGTTTGGCATTTGTACCTGAAACTGTCCCCGTTTACTCCTCCAATAATCCTGTGTAACAAAAGCTTCAGCAAATCAAAGGTTGGTACAACAAAACCTTTTTTGGGGTTACTCAAGGTGACTACAATTGCCTTCATGAGTAGAGTTCTGCAATTTAAGGCACAGTCTCCACAAAATAGTATGTGTTATGTAAAATTAGTTGCCTGTCCAGGCCACTGTGCCTCCTCTACCACCCACGAGATGGTGCACTAACACCCCAGGAGGGTTTTTAAATTTTTTTTACACATATAAGTATTTTACTTTCACAGTCCCGCAGGCACCCTCATTGACTGGCATCTCATTAGGAGAGCAGAGCGCCATGCTTGCGTGTTCGCCACCAGACAGGCCACGCCACAGGCTGCATGCTAATTGTGGAGGCGTAGCCAGCATGAAACGACCTTGTGTGGCATAAGAGGAAGGAGGCAGGGAAAGCGGTTTTGTTTAGCGTCTGGTGGGCAGGGGGCTCTGCTCCACAAACCGCTCTCGTCCTGACCTTGGACGGTAAAGTCAGCCAAGTCTGGCCACTAAGCTGGAGTAAGATCATAAAGTGGAAGTCTCATTAAAAAAATATGAAGTGGTGTAGTGCTGTAATGTATGCTGGTAAGCACTTTACATCACATACTGTGTTATAAAGCAGCATGTAATGAGCAAAGCATCTTTGTGAGTGACACTGTTCTGACATTAATTTGCTGCTTATCATAGCTTTACTATAGTTTCAAAGCACCGACTTCTATCCTCGCGCGACAACTTATTAGGTTTAAGGCTTCAAGTAAAAGTCATACTCAAAATGCATTCTGACAGTAATTTAGCACATCTTGGCAGTGATATATGTGGTTCCACCTTTTGTGACATTAATTTACAACACGTATCAGCGGTATTGTGGTGTTGGGGTTTGGGTCATCTTTACAAAGGCTGTGTAATTTCCATTGAACATGAAAGCATGAAAGCAGATTTATAAACTCTGAATCTCAATGCATGTGAGACTGTACAGACAGCATTTTTTCCTCCAGCTGATAGATGTGGATTTCCTGTGACTTGTGTATTTCAAATGCTGAACCCTGTCTGGGGCTGTATCTGTAATTTCATCATAACCTCTCCAGTCCAATAACACGACCTTTTGTCAGCACAATCAATCTCGCCGCTCACATCTGACAGGTTTTCTCAAGCAGCTAAACTGTGCAGTCCTCAGATTAAGTTTCAATCAATGGCCTAACACGTGAACACTTACTTGGGCGAAAAGTGAGATGGAGAGCGGAGAGTCCGTGTGTAACTGTCTAAAAAAGGTCAAATATGATTTTATACAGCATCCCCGGGAAAGTAATAACTGCTGGAAGAAAAAATGGTTTCGTATCTTTCTACTGCTTGAAATTTAATTTAGCTCCTGCAAATAAAGAATATAAAGTATGCGTTGTGTGTGAGAGAGAGACATAAAGACACAAAGAGAGAGAGAGAGGGGGAGGCGAGGCAGCCTGCCTGTTTTAGTGCCATTAGTTCTTCCCTGCCACTCATTGATAAAGAGGTGCTGCCATCAGCCAAACCAGCCATCTCCTTCAGTCCTCATTAAAATGTCGTCATATTAAAAAATCATTTCAGGCCTTTGCTGATGAGCGTTTTATTGCCTTCATGAAAATGTTCTCACTTCAGAGTCAACGGGAGAGAGAAAACCTTCAGTGAGTAATGAAAACGGGGAGGGGGCAAAGAAAGAAGGAGGAACGACAGAGTAGATAAGGGTGATTTGTTGCATATTTGGGAGGATGGTTTTGATTTTCAGGCTATTAATAATTTCTTCATTTAGTCGCTCCACATAAACATCAGGTATACAGTATACTGTGTGTGGATGATTTGGAAAAAAACTGCAGAAATTTTTTTTTTTGAAGTGAGCTAAACCGAGTTTAAACGAGTGTGGCTCCACGTAATGCAGCACTGACAGATGTGAGGTAGACTACAGTGGTGATTTCCAATCACTGGTGTAACTGGGGGTAATTTTGCAACACCTAGGGTGTACATAGACAGATTAGCTTAATTAATCTTATAATTTAACTCAAGAATTTAGTAGAGCTGCGCATGTTTGAGAAGAAAAGTTAAGCATTAAGTTAAAATGATGGCTAATGAGCGGTCAAAATAAATAATTTAAAAAGAAATTAATAGTAAAAAAGTTTTTTTTAAAAACATTAAAATAGCTCAATAAGAGAATGAGGAATAGTTCAGTTAACTGATAGTATGAAAACTTGTAAAAGTATACATTTAACTTTTGATATTGTAAGTTAACAGTAAACTAATGAAACTGTTAGCTAAACACGCTTTTAAAATAGCTTACTAAGTTAGTAATGAAAAGTTGGAATTATAAGCTAAAAGTATTTCTAGCGGCTAAAATTGTAAACTGAAAGCATAACAGTTGGAAAATGTTCACTAAAAAAGATTGAACGATGTCACTAAACATAATGAATAGCTGTTAAGGATTAGTGAACATATCAAGTAGTAGACAATAAATAAATAAGCTAGAAGTAGGCCAAGCCAAGTTCATTCATGTTCATTTATGCATAATATATGTATTGCAGGGGTCTGACAAGGTTTTGGGGTAGGTACTGGATTGTAGTATCAACGTTAACAAATCTAACAAATTTTCATCGCATCAGAAGATCATTTTAAGTCTTAATAACTTGTCAT
>VUQG01012808.1:48306-80178 GCA_015106755.1 Etia nguti
TTAAAAAAAAATGTTTTGTTATTTTTTTTTTTTTTGAATGACTGTGCACTGATCAGAGTCACTGTCACTTTAAATATTAAGCATTGATTATACTTGCAGATATGGAGACACAATGCCGGAGCAGTCCTTACTGTTACACTTCCTTGAATTCCACTTCTACCTTCTGCTACCTGAGGTGCATGCACATTAATGGATTTTAAACTAAAGCTGCCATATCACAAAAAACTTCTCAGGCAGTTAGCATCAGAAACACTAGTTGGTTGAACATATTACTCTTATTTTAATAATGCACAATGGCTGTTTTCTGTTCACAAATGATGCAATGCAGCTCCCCAGGGTGCAGCCCTGAAAAATAGGCCTCTCACTATTTATGAATAGGTGGAAAGGAAACAGATGACAGCCATGCTCACCACCGCTGTTTTTCCAGTGCATTAATATTAAAAGAAAAAAAAAAGAAAAAAAAGTAGCAGCTGTATTCTGGCATTGTCAGCGTAAAATGGCAAGTAACCAAGAAACAGAGGCCAGGAGTGACCATAGTTCACCAGGACATGGAAACAGCTACTGCTGCTAGCACAGCTAAAGTTAGCCAAACTCTGCAAACTAACGTGAGTGTGTTTGAAACGCTCTGCATGGTACAAAGTGCTGCAGAACTCAGCAAATTTGATTAGCGGTTGCATGGGAAATATTTTTTTAGCCACTGTTTAACTTTGCCTATTTAAAATTGACTCAGTTTTAAATGTTTCCTGCAGGTTTTTCGATTTTCTCTCTGTGAAAAGGACTGAAATATTGGTTGCCTGGAGCTTAATGTTGACCAGAATAGAAATTTTCTCCTTTCAAAATTAATTCAGTTCAGTTTATTTGTACAACCGAATATCTCATATAGAGGTTCGAAGGGCCTCCAGAGATAAAAAAAAAAACTTATTATAGTACATCGAATATTTAAACAACAATTTAAACAACCAAGCAACATTGCAGAAATACATGCATTTACATCCACACCCACAAATATAAAAATAAATAAAACAAAAATCCTCAAACTCAAACAGAGAAATATGGAGAACAAAAAATGAAATGCTGTGATGCTGATTAAGAAAAATGTGCATATTCATTAAATCGCCCAGACTATGGGGGAGCTCACTACTAATTGGTCGTGCTTTATTCAATTCAATTCAATTCAATTCAATTTTATTTATATAGAGCCAAATCACAACAACAGTCGACTCAAGGCGACTGTTGCTGTGATTTGGCGCTTATTGTGGTGGTAATATTATTATTATTAAATGGAAATGGTAGTTAAGTGCCAGATTGTTTCTAAGGTTTTTTGTTTTGTTTTTATAAATTTTCTATAAATTAAGCTTCAAAGTTCAAATACAGATCTAAAATATACTTACCATAAAATTTTACAAGTTATTCTGCACGTCTTTCACAATATCTCAAAGTTTTAGAAGTATCTGTTTGTTTAAGTGGTGTTACTTTTTACCCCCTTGACACACTGATGTGCCAGTATCATTTATGATAGGACCCAGGTGAATCCTGCCTCAGCTTTGACAAACAAAAGTGTTTTAACAATGCAACAATGCTGCAACAGCTACCTCAAAAGCTTGTGCTTAGTATAGCATTTTGATGTATTAAACCAAGGTTAAAACAATTTCACTAATAGCCTAAAATATTAGCATGTTCTTATAGCCGGAATAAATTGGTGAAAATCAGATTAGTCGACTTTTTCCTGAAGCTCAGTGTCCGCGCTACTTTTTATTTTTGAGTAAAAAGAGCACAACACACTGCATTCTAAGCTTCTTATCTTTTATCTTGGGTGTCATTATTCATTTCATTTTTTCCTATTTACTCTCATTAATCGGCATCTTCCAAAGTAGTGCAACACATTTCAACAGAAAAACACCAACACCTTTCAACTTCTCAGGTCAGCCAGATGTTGCAGAGAGCAGAAAGCTAATCTTCTACTCGCTTCCAAAATGCTTCCACAAGCACTTTTTATGGTAGAGACATGTGAAATGGAAAAAGCAATCTTCTAATGCCCCTGCAGTGGGAAAAAAACAGCACCAGCAGAAACTTAGAGGCTATTAGCTGGAGTATAAAGGTCACTAACGAGGGAATTTCACACATGCACACTTTAACGATAATCTAATGAAAGTCCTGCTCTCCTAATGACCTGATCTGGACCTTTAGTTGGTTTATATAAAGCTGAAAAAGGCTCGCCTGTTGTGACAGCAAGCTCTCTAATGAAAGTTGTCGTCACAAAACATAAAAGGCGCGAGAAAGGATTAAACGAACACAATCGCTCATTATCTCAGGGACCAGTTTTGCTCTCATCGCTCGCATTTTTCGTCTTATTCTCATCTTTTCACAGATTCCGTTTTTTTGGAGGTTTTTTGCTGCTTTGTCGTTCACATAATGAAAAGCCATGCAGCAGAAGCCTGCGTACATATCCTGTAGAGGCTGATGGGTTGGTGTGTGGCGGCTGCACATCACTCCAAGATGTAAATTTAATACCACCATATGCTGATGTTTCCCTGCACCAGCGTTGATTAAATGATTCGGCTTTATCTGATGAAGAAGTAAAGTTTTCGCATCATTTGTCATGTTGCTGCGCGCTATCTGTCTCCTCCTGCTAATCAAATTTCTGTTCAAAGTGGAGCAAAAATAATAACATTAGCAGACTGTAGATGCTGAGGTCTTTTCCTTGAGCTGTGTGTTTTGCTTATGAGATATTTTAATTGTAAATAGAAAAAGGAATGCACCAGACTTTATCAATGCAAGAAAGCATAAATTATGAGAGGAAATTAAACTAAATTCATTCACAGAGAACCAACTAAGACTGAGCCCACAAACAAACAGTTCGTAGTGCATTAGCGTCCCAGCAGAATATACACAGAATTACTTGATTGGCCTCAAGGGATGTAATATCTACGCTTTAATTTCAGATACCAAGTGAGCATATCCTGTTACAAGCCATTACAAGGCTTTAATGCCAGGCGCTATGTTGGGGATGGTGTTTGTTATGCTCTCATTTTATATCCTCACTTGTTAGGTTTTAGCTCTGTTTGAGATGCGATGAAAAGATTTCTGCTATTTGGGTTAGAACTAGGCTTTCTTGTCTTGCAAAATTTACTCCCATGATTAAAAATATCCAGTTGGAAATAACTTTACTGCTTAATTCTCTTCTCTAAAGGCTGCTTCAGAATAAGCAGTAAAACGAGAGACACAAAGTAGATGTAACTAATTGCCTTCCCCCTCTGGGTGTGGAGTGTAATACACTATTTTGGATGATTTTTTTTTTTTTTTTTTTACCATGTACACTCCACTGTGGCTGCTGGACAGAAACATTCATTTCTTCCTCTGGCTCCGGGCTCGTGCTCATACCCTCGCCAGTTAGAGAGTTACTTGTGGCTCAAGTTTTGAAATTTTCATACCGGCAGAAGTTGCCAAAGCATTGTGAGGTCATTAGTCATCTCACAACCTACTGATTTCTGGACAGAAACGGAATACATGATGAAAAATGCCAATCAATAGAAATAAGGCAGTTAAAAATAAAAAAAAACACTCAAAGTGCAGAAGATTTCACAAAAAAAGGCAATACCTGCCTGTTGCCTGCTAAAAGCATACAACACAGACTGAAGAGTATCACGTTCGGGGGGGATGATGTTCATTTATGACATCCTCATTTCATATTCTTGCCAGTTGGGCATGCCTCAGTTTTGAGGTGTAATATAGCCCTGCCAAATCAGCGGTAGCCCCATTACTCATCCCCCTCTGTGCTGTCTCCTGGCTTGTGCTCCGGCGCTAATGCAGATTACAGGGATATATGAGGGCTATTTTGTTCGCTGCAGGGTGGAAACGATCACAGGCAACCCTCATCCCTCTCTGATGCACGACTCTACATCTGTTCCCCCCACGAAAGCCTATCTGGAGATCCATCAGAGCCAAGCCCTTATCAGATCTGAGGCTGGTACATCTATTGCACATCAATTATAAATGCCGCGTATAAAAAATTGGGTCACTCTATCAACACTTGCTCCCAATCCTCAGAGACATTGTTTAGTTAAGTGATTAGTGACTTGACTTTAGATACAGTTTGTGCATGTTAAATGGTCCATTTATGATGCACGAGCATATAGACACAATAGCCTCCAGTGAAGGAGAATAATGTTACAACTAATAATGGTTATGCCGTAATGATAATGTGGCTCAAACTTTCTTTGTGCACGGGGAAATAGGAAGGGGGAATTAATCAGAGAGAACCACACTTTTTCCGTCAATTTTCAGATCCTCAGTGGATCGAGTTTGTGGGATTTGCGCAGGTGGAAATCCACACAGGTGTAAAATGCATGCATCATAATCGATAAATCCATTTTTCTCTTGCTGCAAGACAATCCAAAGTGATAAATGAGCCAAGCTGCATTAATCAAAGCTGAAAATCACTCGCAACTTAAATTTATTTCCAACTTGCTCCCTGACAGAGAACACAGATGTATTATTCAAATTTCTATCTATTCTGTGACCAGGACACGTTCAAAAACCACACGTTTAATCTTTATGCAAGTCTCCCCTCATCTGTTGGGTAAATAGACCATTCATCATATTATTGGGCTTTTACAGCTTGACTGTTTGACTGATCTGTCTCTCAAACAGCTCCTCTCCCTGGCAGACCAATCAATCATTTTTCAATGAAGATGTCACAGCTCATTGTGTGAAGAGTTATCCTAAACAATTCTCCTCGCCTTTTAGATGATAAATTAAAAGTAAACCGTTTATTTTTGGCCATCGGGATGGTCAGTCCTCGTAGACATGTATGAACAAAACATATAGGCGCTCTAAACTTTTGAGCAAAACATAAAGTTTCATCGATACGCTTTATGGCTGTCTTGTTGAAATCTCTCACTTTTTACCTCAGTGGAGATGTTAGCAGGTGCAGAAACGTCGACGTGTGTGTGCTTGCTATTAACTTTTCATTAGGCACTGTAAACTGCACAAGTCATCACCAAGAGGTTCCTACTTGGCATAATTGGTTTGTGGTTAATACCTGTTTGTGTCGGTGGGTCTGTAAAATCCCAGTTTTAGCTCTTTCCCAGGAAGAAGCACTTTTTAAAGATTTACAGCTTTTTCAGACTGGCAGCTAAAAGCACACACACAACTCATAAAACTTCTTCCAGGGTGCACATTTTTCATTGCAGCTACTCATAATGATCTCTAATTTAATAATTAAAACCTTACAATTGACTTATTAAAAGACCAAACAGCTGCAGTGCATTAATAAGGATTTCACTATTCAGGATGAGTTCTTGTTTGAGCACACCTCTCATCTCCACTCTTCTTCTTTCTCTTCTGTTTCTGTGCCAGGGTCCTTCAGGATTTCATGCGGAGACCTGCGAATGAGCACTGACGTCTACCTTCATCTGAGTGTAGATGAAAGATGCAGGGAATCACATATGGTTCCACACACATACACCAACACAGATGCTCGTCATACTCCCCTTTCTTTTACTGATGAAAACCTTTTCCATCGCTGTTATCTGTTACAAGACTGCCATTAAAGATAAAAGAATATTAACCAAATAAACCTGTAATATACCTATGAAACTATTAACAACTTAATGTTACAGTGAGTGATGCATTTTAGTGTTATTGCTGGTTGCCATGAGAAAGTTTTTAAAGTGGGGTAATTTGATGAAACCCCATATTTTAAATGATAAGGGAATGCCATGAAATGTAATGAAGTAAAAACATAAATTAGAACAACAGAAAGACAATGAGTTCACCCTCAAATATATTAAATAAATAATAGATTTTAGCTTGAATTCCCTGGATAACACTCTTTTTATAATAGATTTTAGCTTGAATTCCCTGGATAACACTCTTTTAGTCCAAGACTGTATAAAAAAGATAAAAACTCTGGCTCTTGTTTCTAATACATAGCAGATGGGCAAATGAGCCTACTTGTCACTAGTTCTATGACCTCAGTAAATGTTTTCCTGGTGGCTTAACAGCCTCTAACCCTAACTTCAAGACTTATTTAATTCAGAATGACGTTCACTTTGTAAATTGTGGTTCAAAGTGAAACGGACATCAAGTAAAGCAAGGTAAGTTTTTAAGTTCATCTTTTGGTTTCAAAAAGCCAAGATAGAGGCGAACAAAATGCTCACCTCAAGATTTCAAAATGGGATTTCACATATAAACGGGCAGTGTCACAGTAGTCACATCCATCTTTTATATACAGTCTATAGATTCTTCACTTGCACTTTGATTCCTTTGGTTGCAAAACATCTAACCAGCATATTGAAGCCTGCATATGAATCCTTGCAATCAATTGAATTTTTTTCACTAATTTCGACAGCACCATTACTGGCCATTAAAAAATGTCAAATCACATACATTGTAGTCTCGATTATCAGTCTTTGCGGTTTCCATAGAAAGCCAAAGTCTTTCTTCGGATTATTAAGAAAAAATGTAATCAGTTTTCTCGCTCCTCGCGGATCCTCCACGAGGTCCTATTCAGTTCGGCAGCCCTCCTCCACCACCCTACCCTCAGTGCACCTACGTTGCATTATTAAACTTGAATAAAATCATTAGCATACAAAGCAGGAAACCTACCGCCGTGGAGTCATACATATTTATCTGCCTGACTTGTGCATGCATACACTTGTACTGTAACCCCTTTTGCAACCAAGGGTGAGTGGTTTTCTACTGCAATAGGGCTGTGAACAGAGACTATGAAGTGGATATTAATAGGAGCATGTCTAGTTTTAAAAAGCAGATATCTATTTGTGAAACATCTAAAGAAACACGAGCTTTCATTTAAAATACACATTAAACCATGTGCGGCTGCCTGGAGAAAAATGTGTGTATTTGGAAGCAGAGCAGATGGAGTTTGGTTAGGTTCATCAGAGCAGCTTCCAGCATATCAAATATAGTTTACACACAGAGGAATTTCTGAATCTAGTAATGCCTGCAGTACATAGTCATCTGCTGCACAGAAGCACATAATCAAACAGAAAGAAAGACAAACAGAAAGCATGGCCTTCTGAATACCTATCAACTGTGGATTACCTCTGCCTTCTAAACGACTCCTTGTTGCTTTCCTTGTATCATCCCTTTGCAAAATTAACTTTCTCCTCGCCCACCCTCCCTCTGTTTTGCCCACTTGTGAATCACTTTTCCTCCTTTTCCTCATCCTTCCAGCTGAGAGAACAACCTATCTCCTTTTTTGGCTACGTGAAGTTCCTTTTTAATACGCTTCCCTCCTTCCTTCCTTCTTTCTCCTTCCTCCTGTGAGATTGCTGTTGTGTCTTATGGCTTTTTATTCCTACGTGATGGTAGATGGGTTCATGTAGGAGTAGAAGCCACTAAACACGCGGCGAGTGCTCAACAAGCTGGCCAACACATGCAGCGAGCTTCCTGTGGATATGACAGCTGCCATGTTCACATCAATGTCCTGCCTGTTATCAAGAATGTACACACACATTATAAATAGAAAAAGGGTGATCCCTGCAGAGAGTGTTTACCACTCTGGATAAAAGTTTTAGTGGGGGAAAAATCAAAAATTAAACAGCTAATTGCAAACAATTAAGCAGAATGCACAGCAAGTAAGGGCTGACGAGTCAATCTTTCGTGAACAGACCTACTTTTCCCACCTGCATGCTGGCATGTGCCCTGAATTTCAAACTCATTCCTGCATTCCTCTGCCCCAGGGTCATTGTGCCGAGTTCTCGAAATAGAGATGAGGATGGAAAAATAAGTGAAACAATGTGCAGAGGTAGGTCATCAATATTCTTTGGTAACATACACGGCGTAGTCTGTTTTCTCCTTTGAATGCAAATAAATGCTGTACACGAAAACCTGTTACAGGCTGCTGTATTTAAATAAATTTTACATCAGGTCTAACAAGATTTGCATTTTACCCAATGGTATAAAGTGCCATGAGAGAAAGGTGTGAGTTGGCGCTATATACACATAAATTAATTTAACTTCTAATTGAAAAAGGCTTCAGTTTAAAATAGTTTATTGTCATCCTAGTAAGACTGTGAGGCTGTGAAGTTGTACTTAGGCAAAGCACTTTTAAAGTTGTTATAGGGATTTTTATTGATGTAAGTGAAATAACTTTTAAACCCACAAAAAATCAATACCCCAAACCGAACCTAACAAAGCAAAAGAAATTAGAAAAAACATTTTTTTTTAAGTTAAATTATATTATTACTGTGCTAATAAAAATTGCATGAGTCAGTGATTTTCAAAAGTGTGGGCTGTAACCCCCTCGTCAGTCATGAAGATGCCTTATATATAATTAAAATACATAGGAATATTAATTTTATTATATTTACTATAATCCCAACTTTTAAAGTTTCATATTATTTAATCCTCTAGGTTAAACTTATAGGAGAAGATCCACTTCTCATAGGTTGAGTCAAATGAAAATACCTTTAATTAATTATACATAATCCTTCCACAATCAAACAAATTTTTCTACATTTTTTTTTCTTAGATTAATAAAGAACTTTTGACTATAGATTTGTAGGTTACTTTAAAACTCAAGTAAAACACATTTCTAAAATAATATGAAGTAATGAGGCCATAAGGTTTAAAAATAACTTGCTATTTTTTTTTTTTCTTTTTGGACCAATGTTTTATCCTGAACTCCTTTTATATGTCCTTAAAAGGATTTTCCGCTTGTGTGAAAGTTGTGACTAAGGGTCTTGGTTATCTCCAGAAGGTTGTGGCAGACTAAGATTTTGGAATATTTGACTACAGCTACACAAAAGGTAAACATTTATAGTAGTTGTCTCTTTTAAAATTATTGGCAATTATGGGTAAAACAATCTCTCTTTTTTTGTATGTTTCTTTTGTTTTTAATAAATCCAGTTCACTTTGATCAAAAAAAACATTTTCTTTGCTGGTTCATCTTTAATTTTAGCTCATCCTGACATTTGGTAATTAACAGGTAAATGGTACTGAGATGAGAATGTCATTCGTTTTGAAGCTCATGAGCCAAAGTATTTTTTTTTTAAAAGTTTGATCTTGACTAAGTAATAGAGCTAAATGAAAAATCAGAGGATCACCAAAGTAATTACAGTTCAGCTCGAGGGGGTCTCAGACGTCTGCACCAAAATTCACCGTCATCCATCATATAGAAGTTGAAGCATATTTCTCAAAACCATAAAAGTTAAGTAACTTACAGCACCGGAGGAGAAGTAATAAGACTCCCAATGTTAGGATTCTCCATCTGAGAACCATAAACCATGAATGAAATTCAAGCCTGGACTCAATGGCATCACCATCTCTAGTTTGACATAGGTAGCATGGTTGAAAACCTGATCTCACATGCTTTTCACTTGATAAGGAGTTTTTACCACAAACACACCCAATGTGATACATTGTATCAGAGCCCACCTCTCTTTGTGAGGGTGTATTTCTTTAAAACAAACCCCTTTAAACTCTTAAGCACCAGCATGAAAACAGTGACTCAGCTCAGTGTGAACCCCTTGTTTGCTCACAAATTAGGTCCAAATTTTCGCCAGCTCAAAATGGCTAATAATGGCATTTATCAGCGGTAACTTTCTGCCTGAGCTGAACTCAGTGTCAACCAATTAAGCAAGAAATTCAAATTATCCTGCTGCTGGGTCCAGTAGGGTGCTGTGGGGGCTTGGGTTTAAATGTCAACCTTCTGTTTGTATTTGCTGTGCAATGAGCTGTTCTCGTTCAGTCTCCCCCTGGACAGAATCCGAATAAAGCCCAAATGGATTGTTGCTGAGAACCCCAAAAAATAATGAATTATTAATTCCACGATATTACAAGATTTTGGCAGACGCTTGCAACTGTGTGACATTACTCCAGCACCAATAAAGGGGCAGATAATTATTCAAGATGAAATTGTAATAGAGGAGGTCTGCAGAGGTTTAATGATTTATTTAAGACTGTAAGTTTTTGTGATCTAATATTCAGTGGGTGGGTTGGGAAGTTTCTTTTGCTTGCATTATCAGTTTAATTTATTTTTCAGGTTCCCACTCCTACATTGGCTTTTTCTCTTACTTTACAGAGACATGAGGAGGCTTGAGAGAATAGTAGAGCAAGGGAGACTGAGGGGGGCTGAGAGAGGATTTGATCCTAGACCAGCGGGGGGCCATGGGAATGTAAAGGTGGGAATCAACCATCCTGGCATCTATGGGAAAGAGTCTGCATTATTTAAAACACCACTGGCACATGCAGGGGAAGTTGTGTTTGAATAGATTGCTGCCATTCTTTGTTTCGCCTAAGGGTGTGTATGTCTTTTCCTACAATCCTCAGTTATGACTGTGCTGCAGTGCAGACCCCAGCTTTCCAAAAATGTCAAAGTGATCAGAGAAATAAGACGGCACAGCCTCATTTTCATTGTGACAGCCATGCATTTTACTTTAAATTATGCAAACGCTTTCATATGTCCTATACAAGGTCACATAATCCCCAGGTTCAGGTAAAAACATGAAAATCATCCACAACGGCATAATGGGGTTTTCATCTGACAGCTGCAATAACATAGTGCATTTGTGTACAGTAGGTGTTATGTACGAGTGTTGTTCTACTTTATCAACACCCCCCTCAGGCTACACTTTGATTTTCCTGTAATAAATAATGCTCTTTTGTGTTCTGTGCTTCATTTGTTCCCTGTTGTAACCTCAGTGCTGCTCAATAAATTATGAATCACGCCAGTTCAACCTGCCGCATATCTCTCGTTTCATTTGTCTGTCGTACTCTTTTTGTTTTTCCGTGTTGTGTTGCAAATTGTGCACGATCTCAGCCCAAATTCACACACAAACACGCATTAGACCCATCGTGTTGCAAGCTTCTGGAGAGCTCTTTTCTATTAAGATGGGATGATTTAACTCCTAATTTCTTACTGGATTTGCTAAAAGCTTGACTCAAGACTACTTTAAGTTCACAATTGCCCAACAATGAGCTGTAGTAATCAGGAGCACATTAGTAGCACATTTAACTGTACATATGCTTCAATAATTGGTTTAATGATAGATATGAGGTATGGAAATGCTTAATAAAGAGCCAGTAAGTGCCATTTAATCAGCCTATTACTACCATAATTGCTTGTGTTGTTTAACAGTGTATGTTAAATCTGCTTTAAGGCACGAAGTTGCCATATATATGTATAACACCACAACCGCATTAAAAAAATAAAGATGTCATTCTTGCTGCACCATGTTATCACACAAAGTTGTCTAACAGCAGGCGAGCTGAAAGATTGTTTAGGGGTAACTCTGATGCAGAGGATGAATTGCAGAGGCACAGCGTGATTCTTTCATTTTCTTTTCTCAGAGATTTTGGGCTGCAAAGCTCGCCTACACACACCAGCTGGCTGTTGTCTGGGGGAATCGCCTCAGCCATCTTTTTTCTGATGAAATCAGAGGAAATCCACAAGCAGCCCAAGGCGGACCACACATCCTTCTCCCCCCCCCCCCTTTTTTTACTCCTTCACTATTCAATAATTCTCAGTGATAGGCCTCTCCTTTGAGCACTGGCACCACTCCTCATTCCAATTAGTGAAAGGCAAAGAGGCCCCCTTGTTTGTCGGCACGCAAGCAGTAATTGGATAATCCCTGAAATTTGGGAGAGTGCACAAAAGGGAATCTGTAATTAAAGCAGAAAGTCTGTCAAATATTGACACAGATGAGTCCTGCAAAGTATAGATACTGAGGATGAGTCAACATTATCGAACAAGTTTTTAGAATCCCACAGTTTTATGCACAGGGGCAAAATATGACATTTTGTCATAAGGTTTAGATCCGAGAATAAAATAGGCTTATGAATAAAACCCATCAGATTTTTTTTAATTAATAAACTTTTGCATAATCTTTTTGTTTAATTGGCTTTAAATCCTCAAGTGACATGTCTCCTCATGTTCACTGACACATCCTGTCATGAGCTCATTGGGTTTAGCAGGTGGACTCAGTGAGGGAGGAGTTCTGAAGAGACTCACATTCAGCAGATTTTTAAGAGTTTCATGAAAAGAGCAAGTGTTGCACTGTCTGTCACTCCCTGCAGGTATCCAGTTTTCAAAATTTGACAGCCACATGAGGAAAAAAAAAAACAACATAGTAGAAATGATTCTTTCAAGACTAATGGTACTAATGGTGTTACAAGGAGGTACCCATGAATATAATGAGCCTTCTAAATAAAAACCTTTGCATCCCTTTACAGATACAAAGCCATCTACTGTTGAATTTCATATTCTTCCACATAGCGCCATAGTTTTGGGTGTATAAGTGCAATCACACCGACAAATATAGCTACTATTTGCTCATTTGCTATGAGTTTAATACACAATACTACATAATACATAATACTGCAAAGAGTTCATTTTTCCTTTGCTGTAGTCATTAGGTAGGCATTTAATGTGACTCCAGTTGAAGGCATGGAGATACTTGACCAGCATTAAGAAAATAATGTCATCCCAAGGCCCACTTATATCCTCAATACATTCTTTTGTCTTTCACATTGCTGTAATGCGTTCATGGAGGACAGAACCATGGAGGATGATGTGACAATGAAAAGAGGGAAACTCTGATAATATAAACACACAGCAGATATCAATAGAAATGGCAAACGGGTGGAAACACAGCTGACATAATGTCTCAAAAGTAAGTAAAACTAAACACAAAACACAAGAGACAAAAGATTACCTAAATTAAAAGTAACAAGACAGAGCGGAGACTACACAAGACACAGAAACACGAGGGAGGCAGGATTACACAGGAACTCAAAGAATTAGTTATGACCCAGACAATAACCATGATAAGAACTATATGTAAAACTAAAACCTCAAAATATAAATATAAAGAGGCCAACCAGGAAATACTGGAACCCTGGAACCAAGACCCAATGACCAAGACACAGATGCTGTAAATCCAGGGATTAAAAAAAGATTAAAAGACTCTTAGAGATGGAGGAAGATGTTAGAGAGAGCAAAGAAACAACAGGAAAAAAAGCAAGAGAATATTTTAAAAGGTAAGGATCGCTCAGTTTATAAATTGGAAATTTACTACTTGGTTAAGGTTATAAATTCTCCTAGATTTGTTAATGAGATATTGTACATGTACATAAAAATAGTACATAGTTTAGTGCAGGCTGAAGTGATTAGTTTACAAAACTGTGGGGAAATTTACAGTCTTGCTTTTCACGTTCCTTAACACATTATTTCATGTCACTGAACATAAGTTGTTGTTCTTTCGGCTCTCGTATATACCAATTCATGTCCATACACACAAAAGACAAAAAAAAAAAAAGTAAGGTATGGTCTAATGGAGATGGTATAATAGTGTATAATGACGCTTTTCGTGGCAGATGTTTGTGCTTATGGTTGCCACATCTTTTAAAGCTTTGTTTCTTGGTTGCCTTGGTCACACCTTCCCATTTTCTCTACCCACGAAATGACAAAATGGCTACCATGCCTTCTGTATGTAGTCCTTTGAGTATTCCATTTGGTTTTCTGGTAATTTGATGTGTTTTCATTTCAGCTAGTCAGTAATCATTCAGTGGGTTTCATCTTGTTTGAAACACTGACAGTTTTGTGCAGTGTTTCCACCTGGACTCAAGTGATGGACTGACCAGAGGACCAGCATTGCAATACATGGAGTCATGCAGCTAAAATGGCTAAAAACCAGTTTGTAGCAGCCGATTGATGAAAGTTGGGTGCCTTTCATCAGCCTGCATGCCATTTTGGAAACAATCTTTGCTCACTGGACTTCTCATTGTGACAGCAGCATGCTGAGTTACACAGATTTTTTTTCCCCAACATCTCACTAAAACCCATCACAACGAGACGTCTCCTCTTAGAGTCCACTTAATGAGAGTGTAGCGTCAGCGTTCTGGCTGCAATTACAGTGCTTAGGACTCTTTAATGATATGTTAATGGCTTGGCTGTATTACCTCTCAGCTGCCCAAACAACATTAAATACCCCGCGGCTGATTAATCCTGCATCCACAAAAACACCCAATTAGAGGGAAAATGTTTGAATAGAGTTTTGCCAACAACTTCAGAGCAAAATGGGGCACGCACAAAAGAGATTTTCTACAAAAAGAGAATAACTGAAGCTTTAAATTCTATTCGTTCCTGTTTTACATTTAAAACACAACATTGTTTATTGCATTTTGATAATTCTTTTTTAACATGACTTCAGGAGAGGCGAGGTTACTTTGCTCAAGGGCACAATGCAAAAGCGCACAGCTGTTAGCGCACACTTGTTGTGGTGAGGGTCAAACCTGTGACCTCTCAGTTACATAAGGCTCTGTCGAACCAGCAAGCTGCCTTGCCTACACACTGCTGCTGCTGTTTTTGCATCAAAAAGAAAGAGGCTTTTAAAACATCTAACACAACTTGCACTAATTAGGTGCATGTTGTATTTTTGTTCTAATTAAAACCATGAAAGAGATCTCAACATAATCATAAGTTATGGCCAAATTAGTAAGATGAAGTGTAGAGAAACTCTAGATATCATCAAAGCAACAACATCCTCCGCTTCTGAAACCAGTCCTCTGAATTAATGCGAGATATTGATTTAAAAACCGCAAACACTTTTCACTCCTCAGCATTACCATTGTGCCAGATACGATTAATCTGTGATACATTTCCAACAACTCCCAGCACAACTTCCCTCTTGTCAGCACATGATTGCTGTCGACGTAGACTCTTGCAAGGCAATAGTGATTATTAATGTGCAACATCTGAAGTCAAACTCTTGAGGGGGGAATTAATTTTCCAGGAGTTCCTACAATGAGCTGTGACAAAGTACCTCCAAGTCCACAGAGGGGAGGAGATCCCCAGTCGGCTACAAAACACACACAACACAAGTTTGAGCAGTGTAGGAGGAGGAGAGACAGAAGACAGGTGGTACATTCTGTCTTGTTCAGTCCTTAATAAGAGTTTTGAGTTGCTGACACTAGGGTATGCTACTCCAGTGTATATATAGATATATAGTGTAGTAAAGGGGGAAAAAACTCAGCATTAAACACCTCCACATCTTCGGTCCTTGTTGGCAGAGATTCCACAAATCGCTCAAACTTCACAGGGGAATAAAGCAGGGTTTTTCCTTTTTTAATAGCGGTAGTGGACACCTGGGATACAAAAACTTGTTATGCCTCTCCTGCTATGACCATTCAAAAGCACGAGACGTCATGTTGTATAATAATTAATGGTGCATATTTATGCCAAATAGTTAAATATTATATAAGTTTACATTGGATTGGTTCCAAACTGGCTCAAAGACAGTAACCCCGAGCATCTGGCCCATACAGCGTGTAGTCCACATGTGCAGTTTTCTATTGACAACATTTGGCATTGACTGATGGCAGCAACCCGGGGAGAGTCTGGCTGCCTCAACTCAGCCACAGTTCCACCTTATATGGGCCAGATGTCAGGTGTGGTGACATTTGGACATCATCTGCCCCACAAAACATTTGCCAGTACCATAACCAAGCTGTGAGTGCCAAAAGAAGCCAAGATTAAACTAAATGTGTTTGCTCTCTGGGATGAGATTACTCGAAATGAAAGAAAAACTGAAAAATGAACTAACAGTAGTGTGTGAAAGTCAGCAATATCAGCAGTGCAAGAAGTGAATAGATGTGGGTCATATGTGCATAAGGAGGAACCTCAACTGGCTGACATCCACCATTGAGAGCAAGAGAAACAGAATCAGTAAAATTTTTCTATATAATAAAAGTTATCAACAAAACATAATGTTGTTGGGGGTCAAAAATGTCCTTCTTAAGCCTCCAGTTCCAACTGAATACAGGGTATACTGATAGCAGCTACATTAATTTAGCAGCGCCGGACCTCTCATACTGGATTACAGGCTCTTCCTAGGTTTTCTGGGGGTAAAATCCAAGCACTGTGTAAGGGCATTTACTTAAAATATTAATATTAAAACTAGGTCACTTCTCCAAGACAGTTCCACTGAGTGTTACAGTATAAAGTCTGAGACCCTGAGACAGTTGCCTGTTGCGCCTATTGGGCAATCTTTCCTAAAATCAGTGGATGAGGTTATGGTCAACCTGGAACAAACAACTTCCATTTTATTTGTCATTTCCATGAATACATATGTAAACAACCGACAACCACCATCCATGCCAGCCAGGAGACATAGTCTCCCAAGCATGTCCAGGTTCTGCCCCAGGGTGTCCAACCAAGTAAAATATGCCCGAAGCACCTCACCCACGAGGTATCCTAGTCAGTCATAACTGGCTCTTTTTTAATGATCCTCACAGTTAGCAAAAAAGGCTGGGCCCAGACACTTATCAGAGGAAGCTCTGGAAGTTCCGTGTATCTCGTGTAATCGCAACATTTTTTCCCATCACTATACCAACAGCCTTTGAGCACAGGTGAGTGTAGGAACATTGATTGACTGGTAAATCAATAGCTTTCCCCTTTTACGCTCAGCTCTCTTTTCACCTCTTCTATCAAGCACCCAGAATGGGCACTCCACCCTTTTTTGGGTGAGACAGACATGGAGGTGCTAATTCACATCCTCACTGCTTCATACTCTGATCCAAACGCCTCAGTGAAAGCTGGAAGTACCACTTAAAGCCAGGAGGACCGCATCATTGCCAAATAGCAAAGACGTGATCCTGAAAACTCAAGGAAGTCTAAACTCCTGAAGCATAATCCATCACCAAATTCCTCAATAAAGAGACAGCATACTCAAAATACAGTCTTACAGTACATTTGCCAAAGCAGACTCCTTTCAAGATCCATTCAGTGTGTTCTGGAGCTTTCCATCATATTACATTATCCATATCAACAGATGGACTCTGCCTAGAGACCCATGAATGTAAATGTTAAGCTTTCCTTTTTCTGAAACAGTTAAAACGTGTCTAATACCACTTCATCAATAAATCGGGAGCTCTTTAATTTAAATTTAATTTATGCTCTTTATTGTTGCACTTAGGCTGATTCATCTATGTATGAGGTATAATTTTAATCAGGTTTCTTTCCTGTCCTGTATATTTTCCAATAAAAGATGAAAAGGTGTTTTTCTTTAAGGTTGTGGCAGATCCATCAGTGGCAACGGTACTACCTGTGGCTAACTTTAGTTGATTAAGGTGACAATTTAAATGCAATCATGCCTCTGCCACACATTGCATTATTACAGCCTGATTATCAATACCTGGGCTAACAATAATCATTTTCTCCATCATGAAAGGCTCTTTCAGAGTGTCAGGTCGGTGTGTGCATTTTGCTCTATCTTGTCTGTTTCTTATCACCCCTCATCAGCGGGGGACGAGAACGAGGTCGGAAGTGGGGCTGCTCATCCGAGGTGAGGAGGAGAGCCAAAAGAAGGCAGCATCCTTATCAAAGGCCTGGGTGCTAAGCCTCGGTTAAAAATAGAAACCGAGGGAGATTGGCATCGATTTCTGCAGGCGTTGACGGCCCGATTGACAGCAGCACTGCGGCGTCGGGCTGTTGAGCCATCGAGGGAATCCGCCAGACTGCCTATGATGAGATGAGATGGGAAGATAACTTCTGACAAGCCCTCCACCCGCCACCCATCTCTAATCACCCTGTCTGCACACACACACACACAAACAGACACACATAGAGAGAAAAAGTAATTACCACATGCATGCACGCACACACACACTCAGGGACATACACACTTGCTGCCCCCTGAGCAAGTAATGGGACTTTGGCTGGCTGAGCATCCACCTGTCCAGTGTCTCCTGCCAAGTCAAAGCTCATGTGCTCGCACACATACAAAATACCTCTGGATGTCCCTGCACAGCCACCAGCTACAGTCCTTCAGGGTTATCTCACTAAATTATCTACCATCAGTAAATACTTCCTAATATCCAAGAGACGTCCTGAAAAGACATGTCAGTGACCTTTGTTTTACTGCTGTAATTGAACCCCACAAAGTGATTACTGTTATTACACTGTCCGCTTTAGTGCACCTCAATGTTATTCATCTCCCTGCTGTATTAGCAGCAATTCAGTCAAGCAAATGTACTTGGCAGCCTGTTATCCATATTTTTTCGGTCCAAGGTTATCTTGTTTTAGTAATATTCTTGAAGGCCTAGTTTATCATCCAAAGGTTGATACCAGTATGCATCTGGATCCAGAAGTCATTTATTTTCTAGCATAAAGACAAGAACAAGCTAGTCCTAACACTCAGGCCTACAGTGACCTCCTACAACTCATTTGTCGTTGGCTACACCCAAACAGAAACCCTGACATAAAACACCATTTTGTAATTTAGGTCTCAGTCACACAGGCCTAAAGACCAGTCAGTAATCCCCTGGCAACCTCTAAATGCCAGGGAAAAATGTGTCTTCCCCAATTCGGTGTTGGAGGTTGCTGGCTGCTGCTGGGTGAAATCATGCTACGTTCCAGATTAAGTCAGAATTTTCAAGTTACCAGTCAGAATTTTAATTTGGAAGGCCGTGTTAACTTCCTACCCAGAGAACCGGAGCAGCCCCAACAACCCTGAATTAACAATCCAAGGAGGCAGCAGTAAAATTGTAAAACTTTTAATCTGTATTGTTACGCTTGTGTATTTGTGACTCACTGAATAATCCATATGCAGAGCATTGACTAAGCTCTGTCCGTGAATGTAGTGCAGTGGTGCTTTTAAGCACAATAACACGTATTGTGCTGTATTGCAAGCGATACATTAATGGCTCTACCTTGCTAAGAACCAAAACAAATTCCTGTTTTTCCAACGTCAGTTTTAACTTCCGAGGTGTTAGGAATGCAGCATAAGATTTAAAGGGGGTGCTGCAGCAAAAACCTACTTGTGATTGCTTTGGTTGCAAGCTTGTCTGCAAACACTCACTAACTAGCCAGCAATGCAGTGAAACCTCAGAAAGTGAAACTCAAACTGGAACTGGAGAATGTTCTCCTTCAAATTAAAAGTTTTAATTATTGCTGAAACCAACATATTTCAAAAAGGAGTAACTTTTACTTTGAAGGTAAACATTCTCTGTTTTCATTTTTGCCTTCCACTCTGTTTACAGACATCTTCCATGCAAATGAGGGAATCTGCTCTTGGAAAGAGGTTTTCAGCAGCCCCATATAGCATACCTCTTTGTGACCAATGTTACCTAGCAACAGCAAACAACCTCCAGCAACCATTCACAGCTGGTTGAGGAATATTCACTTTTCCCTGGTTGCCAGGCAGTAGCCAACTGGTCTGCACGCCTGCGTGACTGGGGCTTGAGGCTTCATTTGGAAAGCATTTATAGAGTCTTTTACTATTGGTTTTTTCTTTTTTTAATTGTTTACTATTACTTGTTTTTTTAAATCAGGGAAGTCTCTCCCTTATGTCCATTAGAAAAAATGCAAGTTTAAAGTACTTGTGCATTGGTTTCATACTGCAAACCTGGAGGCTCTGTCCATCATTTTTATATAGTCTATACTTTGAACAGAGACAGGGCGGCCTTTTCCACATATACAGTGTAGGATAAGCTAACTGGCTTCTTACTCCAGCTTCATAATGGTCATACAAAAGTTCACTAAGGCTTTTCATCTAATTCATATTTATATCAAAATGACTAACTCTTAAAACCACGTGGCTCAAGAAGAATTATATTTCTGTGTTTTTGGCACAAAAATACAGAAGTCTAATTCTTTTTGAAGAATTAAAAGATCATCTCTAGATCTGTAAAAAGAAATGGATGGGAGGCTCCTCTCTCCACTAATTTTCAAAGGCGGGGATAGAGGAGAGGATCTTCTGCTATTAAGTTTTTGGGGAACCACATCTCAGAGGACCGCACATGGACAGCCAAATCCACTGCTCTGATAAAGAAGGCCCAACAGCAGCTCTATTAACTAAAGACACTTAAGAAGACCAATCTGTCCACAGAGCTGTTCAAGGCCTTTTATCACTGCACTAATGAAGGTGTTCTAACATACATTACAGTACAAAGGCTAAAAGGAAAAGTGTCCACAAAAGTCATAAGCAACTCACAGATAATCATCAGACTCTCTCCTCACACTGGAGGACATCTTCAGGACACACTCCACCTGTAAAGGTGTGGATAATTTGTAGACACAGACACTCATTTGTGTGTCTACAAATGAGTGTAAATGCATATTATTTGACATGATTGCACAAGCCTGTGAGGATGTCTAATTACTGTCTGTGTGCATTGTTAGCAAGTATGAGTGTGTGAAATGGGATTTTTAGGTGTACACAGCTAATTTTGTTGTGCTTTCTCTAGCTGCAGTGACACTAAAAGCATCTTATTTTCATCCTGGAAATATAGCCTGCTGTTTTTCTTTCACTCTTATAGAAGTTGTTCTTTTTTATGTCAACATAAACCAACAACAACAAAATAAAAACAGAATTTGTTAAGTTTCAATTACACAATATAAACTATGCTAAATATAGAAGTTCACAGATATTATCCAAACACATGACAACTCCTAAAGCCAAATCTTTGTGACCAGGCTTGAACAGGGGAGTATAGTCATGGGAGCAAAAATAAATCATTCGAATCAAACGCAAAGAAATCAGAACACACAAGATATCTACCACAAAAATGGCTGTGATGCTTGAGTCCAAAGAGAATCTGGTCACTAAATATTTGGGCTATTTCAGTGAAGTATTTAAGAATTCAAAATTTTCATGATAATATTTCCATATTCATAGATTTTGGATTTTTCACAGATGTCATTTCAAAGACTTCTCAGCAGGAAATTCAGCTTATTTATGGAAAAATTCAGCGAGGGTTTCTATGATTTTAATCATGGCCTGGGGGAAAGTTTTAGATAATATGCGAGCAACATTAACAAAAAATAAAATAATACTTAACAAACCTTTGAGTTACACATAGGTTTCTAACTGCGCGTTTTTTAACAAACAACTCAACAAAAGGCAAGAAAAACAAATTTACAGTGCCCTGAAGATGAGTCTGAGACTTTCGTCACACATAATTCTCTGATGCAGACACTCGGCAGCCCTTCCTTTCTCTGTTGATGGTGAAATTATCCAATAAAGCCAAAATAATCATCATCAAAAGCTGAAAGTTTGACTTCTTCTCATAATTAGGTGATTTGCAGCAATCTGCCACACAGACTCTGTCAATCTGTCAGCATGATCTTCCTCCTGTTAAAACTGCCTGAGAGACAATTACTCTGAGCTCCTCCTAATTAAAAACTCATTGAAATTTATGAGTGCCTGTTAAAAATGATTGAGTTCTGTTTCCTGGGAGGAATGCCATTAGGGAAGTGAATTTCTTACAGGCCCCTTTATCTGTGTTTTTGTCCACATTTAGCTGTGATATGAAAAGGTATGTGTCTCCCTCTGGTGGTAAAAGCTGTACATGTGCAGATGGGATTGTTGTGGAAGATACAGTAATAGTGACCACTGCTTGGCTCCACGTCCAATCGTTGTTTTTGGATACATGCATGGATGGAACGAATGAACTGTAAAGGACTGTGGGTTCCATTGTGGCTTGTAATGGAGCTCCGATGCCATGATTCACATAGAAAAATAGAGCCTCCATTTTAATCCAGTTGAATATGAATATGTCCCTATTTGTGAGGTATATCTTAAAAAACAGGAAAGAGTTATTGAATTTGCCGACCACTCACTTGTAATTTGCCCAAATCATATGCTTCTTAATGCACTGACATCATTTTTAAATAAGATTATTCATTCTGTAAGCTGGAAAGGACAAAAAGCAAATGACGAGAAAAAATATTAGAAATATGGATCAAACAGCATTGCATTTTAATACGCGAACATATTTCAGTGTTCAGTATCAGAACACTGACATCACACTATCTGCAGCATGGATCCAAAAGCTCACTTTAAACTTCATTTAGTCCAATTTCCCCATTTTAGCTTCACCTTCACATCGACAAGATGTCAACTGTGACAGATATTTTCCTATCTTTGTGAAGCATAACAGCTGATTGATCAGTAATCGAAGGCTTCATAGAGATCGGTGTTATTTAAAGAGGGATTACTCGTGATGTTTCAGTGCAGGGGACCTGGCTGATGACCTGACAGCTGCACATTCAATAATACCAGTCATTTCAGTTCAGTAACACCACAAGAAGGACCGCCTGTGCCTTTTGTGTGTGTCTGTGTGTGTGTGTGTGTGTGTTGTTTGCAGCCTCTCCCTGTGCCTGGGGAGTTCCAGTTTCCTTTCACAGTCAGAACACATGATTGTTATTTTAGTTGGTGATTCTAAATTGGCCATAAGTGTGGGTTTGAGTGTGTTGTCTGCATTATTCTCATAACTGACTGCCAATATGCCCAGTGTGTAAGCTGCTTTACCAGCTAGCATAAACTCCAGCCACTTGCTAACCTGTCTGAAAAATTAAAAAAGAAACAATACCACATTTTTATTACCACTCAGTTTTCTTCCAGCCTATAAGATGCCTTAGAAACCAACCATCATCTTGAGCTGCCCAGGGGAAAAATTGAAATATTAGAAGCCTCCAGTATCCAGTCAGCTTTGATCATTTGGATGACTTGGCACTTTAAATTGCATCAGCTTCTTCTCCGGTAGAGGAAGTGAGAGGCCCACAGCCCACAGTCCCACAGCTGAGAGTTTGATGGTGCAGATTCATCTTGTCTGCTGTCAGTCTTTACGTTTACATTTCCAGTTGTAATAGTGCATAAACTAAACTGCATAGCCTAGCTGAACCTCAGCAGTGGTACTGAAAAGTTTGGATAACAAAACCCCAAAACATAAATGCCAGACACTAAAAACCTAATTCAACAGTGATTACGAATAGTTGTTTGCTTTCAAACTGTTGTTTGCTTTTTGCTCTGGGCAGACCTCAGTATGTATGCCTGGGTGACTGTGGTCAGTAACCCGGGAGTGCCGGAGGGGACTGTGCTTTCTCTGTTCCCGCTCACCCTGTACAAATCAGACTTCATATACAACTCGGAGTGCTGTCCTGAGCAGAGGGTCACTGACACTACCGCAGTCGTGGGCTGTATCAGGAGTGGAAAGGACGAGGAGTGCAGAAAACTGATCACAGACTTTGTTGAATGGTGTGAATCCAGCCAATTCCATCTTAACAGCAGAAAAAAAACAAGGAGTTAGTGGTGGACTTTAAGGTCTCCAAGTGGGGTCTGGAGGGGGGGGTGGGTGTGGGGGGCAGCATAAAGAAGTGTTTCACGTCTGGAAAAAATGGCGAGGAAGGCAAGCTCTGTTGTTGGCATGGAGCTGGATAGACTGACATTTGTGACAGTGTGATGGGTGCTAAGCAGGCCCTTGTCAATCATGGAGAATCCACTACACCCACCGTGCAGCATCATCTCCAGACAGAGGAGCTGCTTCAGAGAAAGACTGCTGTCATTTTCCTGCTCCAGACTGAGAAGATTGTTCATCCACAAAGCCACATGACTTTTTAACTCCATCTGGGGGGAAGGGAACGTTAATGTCAGCATTCCCCACTGTTCCACAGTGTAAAGCAGGGGTGTCAAACTCATTTTACACCGCGGGCCACATACAGCCTACTTTGATCTTAAGTGTAAAGAAGTTACATATTTATCTGTTTTTCTACATGATACAGAAAAAGCTGCTGTGAGAAAGAAAGAAATCAGTCAGCACGACTCTTTGGACTTTTCTGTTTTTCACAAAGTTACAGAGGTTTTGTTAGCGAAATAGCTAAGCGTTTTGCAATTTGGCATAATTTGTGAAAGTTGACATTTCTTCAGTTTCAAACAGCAGGAATTAGGCTTTCTTGTCAGAGGTCATTTTTTGGTTGGAGAGGACTGTGAGACTCATTTAGACACTAAGACACTGAGCCATGATATTTCATGGATGTTTTGCTTGCTTTCCAGTAGCACACTTAAATAAAATGCCGGTAAACAAAGCATAAACAGATAATATTGATACTAATGGTAGCATTTTATAGGATTCATATCATTCTAAACATGGCTGAGCAGGATGGCTGCCACTATATTAATGTGACGGACTACAAATCTATTCTCCACTCTTGAAATTACCGTACATGAAGTTCTGTGCTGAGACTGCATAACAAAGGGAGTGTTTGTATTTTAATTTTAAAAACGTAATAAAACAACTCTATTACTAGTTTGCTTCGTCTATGATTTTCCAGTGTCTGTACTGAATAATGCTACTTTATTTTGGGTGATGACTTGGAGGACTGCCTCTATGTGGTTAACTGAAGACTGAGACTGAAATAATGTGGTTTGCCACAAATAGTTCTTTAACTTCTTTAATGACTGAGCCTTTGCCTCGGGTATGACAACTAAAGGCTCCACCCTAAAAAGGGGTGGATTAGCTTGAAATCTCTGATTATTCACTCTGAATTATTCTTAGACATAAGGTATCCAATAATCCAATGGAATAGAGGTTTGCAAATTTGAAAAGGGATGATTACATTTGCATACAGCATATTCGATTAATATTAATTACAAGTACTGCATGCATGACATTATGAGTGGGAAGCTGAGCCCCCCCTAAAAGTTTGAACCTAGAATCGCCCCTGAATTAAGACATGTATAGATATATAAATACACAAACATATAGGCGAAAGAGAAAAATGCTGTAAAATAAAAATTAAAAAAAAGAAAAAGAAAAAAAAAAGAATAAAAATTTAATAACCCATCAAACAATGCGAGAGCGACGTTAACAATGAAGAAAGCATTAATAAAATTGTAACGCTTGTCTGTCGTACTGGCCTGCAGTCGCTCGACGTGGATGACGCTATGCCCAGGTCGAACGCTGATTGGTAAAAGACGCCGCGTTTAACCGGAAAAGGAAGCTATTGCCAGAGTTCATCCTAAAGAGGAAAAATCTCGACGAAAGAGTGATAACAAATTCCCACACGGGACAAGCACACCACAGAGAATTGGCCTTTCTTGATGGCTTTGACATGCAGTTGGCTGAGCAGGTTGCCCTTTATCCCCAACCTGCACGATCCAGATCATGAGTTTTACAAGAACAAACGGACTATATCTTGGCGAGAAATCGCAACAAGCTTCACACTGATGAAAAAAAAAAAATCCAGCCATAGGTGAAGCGCGTGCGAAACCGTTTTATCCGAGCCAGGAAAAAGGCGGAATGCGGTTCCTCGAACACATCACCATTGTCGGAGTCGCTGTCGTGGCTGGTGGGCTTTGTTAAATACAAGACGACGGAGGTAAGAAACACGACAAAAGCTCGTTTTAGTTTTTTCTTTGTGTTTTTTAATGTAAACGTAAGTCCTTTAATAACAGTATTAAAAACGTCAGTAATGCCGCGTTCAA
Organism: Etia nguti; assembly: GCA_015106755.1. Taxonomy (NCBI): domain Eukaryota; kingdom Metazoa; phylum Chordata; class Actinopteri; order Cichliformes; family Cichlidae; genus Etia; species Etia nguti. The sequence goes on from VUQG01012808.1 coordinate 73,536, forward strand.
TTTACCTCGGATGTCCGAAGTGGGAGTCTCATTGCTCAAGTTGAGCGCGTTCCAGTAGTAAAGTCAGAAAAGCAAAGAAAATGAATATTTCTTTTGCACCATAGCAAATTAGAGCCATTCGTATATCACTTGTAATACAGTGCGGTGCTTTGTTTTAGCGCTTAAAAACGTAAGGAAGGCACTTAAAAAGCGCGTATGACTGTCAACTGCACGTGCACAGCGACTATTGACATGGAATATCGGATTAGCCCCACCCACTGAGATGTGAAACTTGTGATTTATACAGCCATTGTTGTGTATTTGCGAAAAATAAAAATGCTGTTATAATTTCTAACTCACAGAAATAAGCATTGCTTTGCAAGTGATTGCACTACCTTGCATAATAGACCTCTTTGGAATAATAAATATTCTTTCCAAAATAAAATCATCTTTGTTTCTAGGAACATGGACAGAAAAAGGAATATGGTCTGTTCTGCCCAAAGCTAAAAAAGTGACCTTTAAAATTGTGAATGGGATTTATTCATCCAGTGTTGCCATGTAAGGTTCAGCTGAAAAAAAAACGATTCCTGTAGATTCTATGAAGAAGATGTATGCTAACAAAAAAGGCAGTTGTGGTTGTGTCAATATGGCACACAGCTCCAGAGAAATGTGCATGTAATGTCATGTGAGAAACTTTTAGGTTGTTTGTTTAAAATCTTTTCCTTTCTTTTGTCTTCATTACAACCTGCAAAAATCCAAATAAACATACAAGATTGTGTGAAGAGAAGCAACGTTACCCGTGTCTTTACGATGGGTAATTAACACATAACAGAGACATGGAAAAGGCCAGCAATTTGTGGAGGGAAATTGCAACAAATTTTGGAGTAAGTGAAAGTGCTTGTCGGATAAATTCAAAGTCTTTAAGAGACAAATTTGTGAAGACGAAGAAGAGGCTGTAGCTGAAGAGAAGAAACTGTGCAGCTGACAGCCTTGCTTCTGTTCCCCATATATATTCCTTGATGGGCTGGCTCTCCAACTTTGTGAGCCACCAGGAGTTAAATTCCAATTCTGCAGAAGCGGTAAATTATCTTTGAAAGTACTGTATTGGTACAAAAAGCATTAAGCAATATGCAAACACACATACACCCTTCTACTGAGACCCTTAGTGATGAGCCTTCAGTGAATAGTTGACCTAAACTGAAGATGCCAGATGCACCTCTCAGGTTTCAAGTAAAATACAAAGAAGTGATGGGTGGTTTAAGAACATTTTCTTTATATCTCATGTGCAAATGTACATGAAGTTATAACAAGCTCTTATTTGTTGCAGGCAGAGAGAGTCAGCCATACAGTCACCCTGCTCGAGAAAACTGTCGATCTCAGCGATTCACCGCACTGCTCAACAGCATCGCCTACAGAGGGGTCGCTATCTCTACTCGATCCCTCCTCCTAAGCCTCCTCAACAACTGTCATGAAAAAATCCTCATCCATGACCACTGAGGAATTTATTCAAAACGAACTTCAGGAGATTAAGATTATTAAGAAGGCAAAAGAAGATCAGAGGAAGAGGCAAGACTTGGGTACGATGTTTGGTTGCGATGGTTACAGGTCCAAGGGGTGCATTTATTTGGACTGTAGTATTAATGAGCTTCAACATTACTGGTTCTGCTCATGTGATTGGAGAAATAAGACAATATATATATATTTTTAATTGTTATTATTTCATGAATTTATCTCACTATTTCTATCTCAGCTGAATTCTCTCTCGAGGCCTGTGTGCGATGGGCAAGGGTAACTCTGAAGTAGCCTTTGACACACAGACTGTGCTGACAGTAACAACTGCAGCATCCACAAGCATTTAAAAGTGTGGTCACAATTGAGCTCTTGCACCATAAGAGCGCATTTGTATAACCGCGTCTGTGTGGTTTAACATGTTGGAAGAACCTTCTACAAATCTGTGCCACTACGTGGTGAAATTTTCTGGGGTATCAATACAGCATAGTATTATGTTATTTTGCAATATTGTATCAATACAGCAACACCAGATATCGATATTTCATTAAATAAATTAGAATACCGTGGGAATACAGTGAAAAGAGCGCACACGCACCACTATCCTAAGATAGCGTTAGCCGAGCAAACTTGGATTAAATCGTCTTAACTGAAAAATCACCCAACACTGATTCGATGATTTACCACTGTTCATTCCATTTAACTGCAGATGGCAAGAATTTATGACATTGTTGGTTGTGTTTGACAGTCTCATTTTGCAGCGTAATGATTAAAGTGAAAAAACGTTATCTTATTGGATAAAACACATATTGACAAAGTTTAGCTTTGAAGGCATAATTTGCAGTTGGAAAAAAGGTGATAAATCGCAGTATTCGTTATTGCAGAACTCGCCATATAGTGGTGTGGCTGGTGATTGTGGTGTAAGGTGATAATGTGGTCTTTGTCACTGCTTTGAATTTCCCAGATTTCCATCTTCCCCTGTCCTCCCTGAACCTCCTGGTTCCGCCTCTCAGGCTGTCAGCCTGTATGTGGCAGTTTGCTCAGGAGAGAAAGGTAGAGCAGTATGAAAAACTGGCCGAATTCATTTCACTGGTGTCAGAATGGTCCCAGACCTTCTGGGCTACAAACAGAAGACTCAGCTGATCCTTGGACTGAGGGCCCGGGTGAGTGACTGTGGTTATCAGTTGTGTGTGTTTGTGGCTGTTCGTTTTATATCTTAAAAGGAACTACTACATTTTTGAGCAGCATCTATAATTGTTTTGGGTTTATTGTATGTAAATATACCTTTTGGTTTGGTGAGAGGACCAAGATGAAGAGGTGGAGATTTCAAAGTCAGCATTCGTGGATCTCGTTCAAATGCTACTTCGAGATCAGTCATTCAAAGAACATTTCTTCAAGGTTAGTCTTTTACATGGTAATGGCATTACTGAATTTATATAGACATGTCTATTTAATAAATGATCTTTAGTGTACCGTGTAATAATATGACATTTTTTCCTTTCTTAAAGGAGGTCTTCCATGTCCAGTATGGCGCTCGTTTTGACACAGCGCTGCAGATCCTGGTGTGGAAGTTCTTCAATCGACTGGAAGAGTTGTGCCCAGTGCAAAGTTTTTCTTAGGTATGCTGCGGGGTAATGAAAAAGAGGTGAACTTTAATTCCCTTGATTGGCAAATGCTGTTTAGTTATTAAAAAAAAAACAAATGGCGGATTTTTAAAAATATGTTTCATTCACAATCAATAAATTGTACCACATTTTCATTCCTTCTACCAGCATGTCCGCTAATAAATATAGATCCACAAATTAAATAGTGGTCTTGGAAGAAGAAATGGGAGTTTTGAGATTTAAAGAAGTCCATTCTTCCTATCCAGGTGTCTTCCATGTTTGTCTTTGATCCTCTGGAGTACAAGCTTGAGAAGTTTGTCCCTAATCTAGAGGATCTGAAGCGAATTTAGCAGCATCAAAAGCAGCAACGGAAGTTATCCAAAGTAAGTGTCTTTTTATACTTGGTGTTTGGTTAGTATAGTCTATGTATAAAAACATGGAGCTGGAAATGAGAATAATAGATCCCCTTTAACATAATGTCAGCAGTCTATGCATGAAGTTTCACCTTTTCATTAAAATCAACATTTTTCTCAGGTAACTTCACCTTCACATCAGACACTATCCTCTCCGTGCTCGCGTGACAGCAAACTTCAGTGTCCTTTGCAGACCACATCTATCAAAAACTACAAGTGGGAGGTACAGATGGCAAACGGAGGACGGACACGTCACAAGATGCATTGGAAAACAAGACGACGCAGCAGGAAAATGGTAGAACTTATCAGTGTAGTATTGATAAGTTCTGCGATAAAGGTGAAGAGACTAATCCAGAAAAGTGTGAACTGTCACCGCTGAGCTGTTCTCCACCTTCTGAAGGCACTGGTCATTTTATGTACTTCTACCCAATCATTTTTTTTATTTTGATAATTTTCACCCCAGTTGATTAATTGTTTTTGATGATTGGCTTATTAAAGTGGGATTGGGGGAGGGGGAAAAATGAGAAATGTAAAATTTATACTGAGTATTAAAGGCTAAGTCTTCTTTCTTTTTTCAACAGGGTAAGCTGGTGAAGTGGCCTTCCGGTCATTGCAGTATTCGCAGAGCTTAATGGAAAGTCTGGATTTCGGGAGAATCGAGAAGTCTGCTGAAGAGAGCACGATCGAGTCTTCTCCATTCACCAAGAACAATGCAAATAAACACGTGTGTTCGGACTGTGGCAAGACTTTTCTATCTAAAGCCGGACTGAAATACCATCATTTGACTCACTCTTCAGTTAAGCCATTCAAATGTCCTTATTGCAACAAGGCATATAGGCAACGTAAAGACCTTAATTGTTATGTTCTTATTCGCACCAATCCTGGAGTCCCGCCCATTGCTTGCCATCTTTGTGATAAAAGATTTTATAGCCACTCCTCGCATAAATTTCATCTTCTGCGTCACAGTGGAAAGAGGCCGGATCCCTGTCCGCACTGCAATAAAAGGTTCCTGACGAAATCGGTCTTGAAGTCTCACGTGTGCATTCACACAGGTGAGCGTCCGGACACGTGTCCTATTTGCGGCAGAAAATTCACACAGAATTATCCGCTCACCATCCACCTCAGGATGCACAGGCAAGAGAGGCCATACCTGTGCAGCACATGTGAAGGTCCTTTTGTAGTTCCGGAGCCCTGCTGGTGCATTCGCGCTGTCACACGGGGGAACAGCCATATTCCTGTGAATTCTGCAAAAAACGCTTCCCTACCGTGTGCAGCCTGATGCAACATCGGCGGTCCCACACAGGGGAGAGGCCCTACCCTTGCTCACAGTGCGAAAAATACTCAGTAGTTGTACAGGACTGAAGAAACACATGTTTACGCACACAGAAGAGAAGCCTCACGGGTGTGTAACATGTCACAAGACGTTTGCTCAGAAATCCAACCTGAAAATACATCTCAAAGTCCACCAGAACATCTAGCAAAGTGGTTGTGGGAGCTTTTGGAGACACAATTTGTTACAGATGTGGTGCATTTGTGTGTCAGGACAAGTTTTGATGCTAAAAATAATAATTTGCATTTGGATATATAGTGCATTAAAATGTGGATTTTGTTCCTGTCCACTGAATGTAAGTGTTGAATTTGTGCGCTAATATCGCACGTTACTGTAAATGGGTGTTCTGTATGACCCAAATTAAGGTGGCCATGTTCTAATTCAGGGACATAATGGATAATGGATTTTGAGTAAGACTGTCCTGTGGCCCAAACACTTATAACTGAGCTGTTGGTGCTTTGAGAATGGTTGTCACTGGACAAATGCACTAGAAAGATGTAATATTTACATTTGTATGGAACTAATGTAATGAAAGAAAGCTTAGTTTCCTTCTAATGTTTTTTTACCAGCCTCTATTGTGATGCCTGGTCTGTCGTTTTCTGCATGAAAGTTTCCATCCCGTCCACAGGAACAAGTAAGCAGGCATCATTTGATGCTGATGACGATGCAGTAGATGGAAAAACAAAAGGAAGAATTTAAAAATCACTACAGATATGCATTTTTAAATGCATATTAAATGTGATACACCTAAATCATTTGTGTCTATACCTCATATTACGATTGTTGCATATGTTAATATGTTTTTTGAACTTTTTAGTCTTTATTTTAATAGGACAGTGGAGAGAATACTGGAAAGCCAGGACACAGACCAGGGGAAAACATGCAGAAAATGGTTTTGGGGCAGATTCAAACACTGGTCTCTGCATCTGTGGGTGCCTGCTTAACTAAGTAAGGAATCAAGCAGGCACCCACAGATGTGAGTCCTTACAGTGTACTCGACTACAGCTCATCTACTATCCATCAACACATTTGTTTGAAACAAGGTGTGATGGCTGCACTTACAGCCACACAGTGGTAATATCCACCATATTAGTGTAGAGGCTTTTACATAACATTGCATTCACATTTGTCTTTAAATATAGGAATTAATTTACAGGACAATGAATAACTGGTTTGGTTCAGAATTAATTCACATATCCACATAACACTGCATTCTAAAATAAGTGCGCACATTTTAGTTTACACTGTTATGTATGATTTAATCTTTGTTTTCTGAGTTACCTTAGTTTCAGCTGCTCCAGTCCCTTGATTGAGGAGCCAAGAGGTGGAAAAGGGGCGGAGCGAGCTTTGATGGAAAACTGCAAATTGGCTCATTCCATAACTCGGGACCATGGGGGGAGGGGGGGGGAATTGGAGTTCATTCTGTTAGTTTCAGTTAGGTTTTGTGTGTTTTACCCCTTTTTCTGTTTTTGTGGGCTGATCAGCCGCCATTTAAGTTTCCCCTTTGTCTCGTTAAGTAGGTCAGTTTGTTTGAGTTGTCAGTATTGTTGTCAACTTTGAGTAGAGTTTCCAAAAGTTGACAAACGTCCAGCTGGGGTAACCACATTTACTCAGGGCCTTCTTGATGTGCTGTTCTTCTGGCCGCTGTGTCAGTGGGGATGGTGTTCGCTCTGTGATGTAGCGTCCTAATGACACCCAGTTTGTGCTCCAGTGGATGATGAGAGTCAAACCTTAAATACTGATCCGTATGTGTAGGTTTACGGTACACGTCAGCTTTTAGATGTCCCCCATTACTGATGGAAATCTCA
>VUQG01012809.1:0-11499 GCA_015106755.1 Etia nguti
TGCACGCCCCCATGATGGACCATCAGAGCAAACGCAGCAAAAGACTCATCGCCCGAAATGCAGAACTGACCGCCAGAGTAAATCCTTTGTGCCGGTGGCAATAAGACTGTACAACTCTTCCTTACTCTGTAGGTGATTTTCCTGAGACTAATTCCAATGTTATTCTGTTCCCATTCAGAACGTGCAATATCACCCATCAGTACCTTATTGAATATTTGTTTCATCTCCCCATCATACGCTGCTACTCCCTTTATTCAATTGCACAATACAATGTCACTTTCTAGAATCGCCTGCACTGATAGTTAAGTTATTTATTCTCCAGCATATAGTTATATTGTTACTTCATTAGAGTTATTGATACTACTGTATATTACTGTATACTACTATTCTTTATTGTATATATTGTATTTCTTATTCATCTGTTCCTCTGTCTCTCTTGCTGCTTTGAGCATGTATATGACAAAAGAATTTCCCTTGGGATAAATAAAGTTATTCTTATCTTATCTTATCTAATAATTTACAATAGAACTATGTATGTCAGAGGCTGGGTCTTTGACCCAGCGTTCCGTATTATTTTGTATTGTTTTCTTATGTTTTTATTGTTTTTAATTCATGTTAAGTTAAGGGTTTAGTTGAGTAATTTTGTATTTTTGTATTATTTATGAAATAATGTTAAGTCTTAGTATTATTATTTATTGCCTTGAGTTGTAGTGTAGTTTAGGTCCTTTCATGTCTCCTTAGTTATGAGCCTCTTCATGTCCCCTGGTGTAAGTCTGTCCTGGTCTTCTGTGTCATGTATTTTCTGTCTGTGTGTTCTCATATTGTCTAGTCTGGGTCATGTCTACGTCTCTCCAGGTTTCCTGTTTTATTTTGAAAAGTCTTGTTTCCCTTGTTCAGTGTGCTTTGTTTTACATTTCCCCTGTGGTGTTATTATGTACATTTTTGTCAGCTGTTTCCCCTTGTGTTTCCACTTCCCCTAATCACCCATTGTGTGTATTTGGTCTGTGTGTTCCATTCTGTCTTTGTCAGAACGTCTGTGTTACCACGTCTAGTCAAAGCACTAATAGTAGTCACAGTAATCACAGCAATCATATTAGTCATAGTAATCTTAGCAGTCATAGCAGTCATAGTTATCATAGTTGCCACAGTTATCATGTTTAGCCACAGTTATGTTATTTAGTTTTCCCAGTATAGGTTGCAGTTTAGTTTGTCGCCCAGTTCGCCTTGCTTTATTTTGTATTCATGTTTACCAGCCAAAATAAAACGGCTCACTTTTGGTTTAAATCTCTGCTCCGTCTCCTTCCCTGTCTGCATTTGGGTCCGCTGCTTCACCACACCGGCGTACCCCGCCGTGACGGTGTATTGTGAAATAGATATTTTGCAGTCACCACAGAGACTTTTACCGTCACTAAACAGATATCAAATGGTGACTCGAAGATGAACATTTCATATTCAGAAATACTTTTCTTCATTGTCATAGAATTTATTTGAATGGTATGAAGCATTGAGAATATAATTTTTGTTTTTAAAGTTAAATCTAAAAATTGAGATTTTTAACTCAAGAGACAAATAACAATAATTACAAACAAATGTTTTGATAAAAACTGACGAGCTTTAGAAACAGTGAAAAATGTTACCCTGAATTTATGACCGACACAAAAAGAAAGGTGTCAATGACGTTTTCTTGTTTTTTTTTCTTCTCTCTGTTCTCTCTGTTTCTATTGTGACTGCACATAAGCAAATGTGCTAAAAACCTGTAGCAAAAAGAAAACTGCATTGTGCCAATTAGTCACATGATAAGCATTTATTATATTAGTGTTTTGTTTTCTTTTCGTCTAATGTCTTCATTCGTATTATTTTTAAAAAATTGAATTTCATTGTTAAAAAAAGAGTAATGCAAAGATAATCAGTTTTCCAAATGAGTAGCCAAAAAACAACTCATGACTTCTTGAAGCATGCTCAATCATCCAGGTAAGTAAACCTCCAAAAGTTGATTCTGTTCGTCTGGTCGTAGCGTTTTCCTTGGGAGAAACGTTTCATCACTCATCCAAGTGACTTCTTCAGTCTCAGCTGACTGCAGGTTTCCCCAATCTTATAAACAGTACATTTGCATAATGACTGAAACTAGCACCACTGAGGGAACAATGGGCTGGGAGGTCAGTTCCTTGATCATTAATATGCAAATTCTCATGACCATTGATCAACAACCACTGATCAACGGCCATGAGTACCATTCACAGAGAGTTGGGGAATGGCTGCAATCACAGCATTGAAAACGCTACGTCCAGATGAACAGAATCAACTTTTGGGGAACTCATGACTTATTTTCAAACGTAATGCATAAGTTATTGCAACATAACTGGACATTCTGTTGTCTGTGGTTTTAGGGTTTTTTTTTTAATGTCAACATATTTTAAGTGCAATAAAGCAATGTGGCAACACCTTCAACAGGCCACTCTTCTTGAGTCAGCCTGCATGTGGGTTTTTTTTTTTTGTCTCTGTGGGTTTCCTGTTGGCCCGATCTCATGGGTGTGATGCATGTTGGTACCTCTTGCAGAAAGCGCGTTTTCATTTCTTTCTCACATTTGTAGCACTAATGGCTTAAGTATTTATGTATGTTTATTTTTTAAATAATACAGACAGTTTCTGATCAACATCCCACATAAGTACTTGCATATGAGTGAGCACTGTTTTATATGTATTTACACATCCTATATAATATATCATGTAGGGGAAATTAATAATTAAAACACAATGAATTCATAAATATTCATATATTTTGGTCCACAAGTGTCTTTTGATTGCATAATAGGTGCAGATCTTCGGTTTCTGTTATTTGTCCATCACATTTATGTAAATGAGAGTAGGCCAAATAACAGCAACATACCTCTGTAAAATGCAACACAGTTCAACAGAACCTCAAAATACATTCTCCAAAATTATCACACAGATGTATCAACAACTCTCAAGGCAATCCCAGAAAATAAACCTTTATACTTTATAAACTTTGAGAGCATATTGTGCAGATATTTGGCAATATTTGGCACACATGCATCATGTCATAATGCTTGTGGTCTGTTACACAGCAGGGGTCTCTGTTACCGTTATAGGTCGACACTGGAAAGTGTTAGCCATTTAGTATTACAGACTGAAAAATTAGAGTAGAATGCATATTGAATGGGATTGTTGTTATTATATTGCCATATAATGGCATTTTTTCTTGCCTCCTGCCTTGGCCGTTTATAAATGAAGTAAAAATAAGGCAGTGACTAGACGGCTTTGTTTCCATGAGACACTGTTTGGTTTCATAGCAAGAGAAACTTGTTCACATGATAGTAACTCCTGCAACACTCTATATATTTTCCATTTGATGTTTTACAATTATCTTCTGGTCTGACTGCCACTTCCAGCACTGATCCACTGATTAAATTATGAATGCAGGACACAACACCTGGAATACAAACAGAATCACAAAATGTGGAGACTGAAATGGCTATTGCTCTTTACAAAACTAATAAGGTAACCATGCCACATATTCATTGTGCAAACAGAATAAATGTAATATTTATATACCAAATAATGCTAATGCTAAAGATCTAAAAGCCAAACCTCCTGCAAACATTCAGCATGGACTTCCTCACACAACCACTAGAGGTCACTTAACATCGGAAAGTAACTGTATGTCTTCCTAAAGTTGCACTGAAGTCTTCTTGCCTGCAATCCATAAGCCACTAAATGGATTGAACAAAATTGCAACAGCATCATCATTAAAATGATAAAAGTTTGGGAAGTTATAACTCTATATGAAGATTAGAAGTGTGAGTAATTTTACTGTATTTATTTTTTATGATATGCTATTTTCTTATGTTATACTGATGCTGTGTGTATCTGTGGTCATATATGGGTGTGATCTGCTCAGCAACCACTTCTGAGCTTTAGGTTTAAAGCAATCCACTTCCCACACATGCATGCAGAGTAAGTTATGGCAGTTTATTAATAGGAACAAAATCGGCCTCTAATAACAGAATCGTCATTTAGGTTTAACCGTTGTGTTTCAGTGTTTACCAAAAGAAAGATTTAGTGATTTATTAGTATTTCAACCTCAGACTCCTCATTTCTGGCTCATTTGAAAAGAACATATAAAATAAAATAAAGCATTTTCCATTACTTCTTATTGTAATGTATGTTATGAGCCTGGCCATCAGGCAAGAATGCACAAACTGAGGGGTGCACGAAAGCATTCATCAGGCCACCAGTGTGCAGTTATTGTCGTTCTGCATGCTGCAGTCAGCTGTCCGAGGGCATGCTTGTTTCTGTGGTTTTCCTGTGAGCCTGCTGCTCACTAGATGGTCTACATTATGGTTATGATTTGTCAACTCTATTATCTCAAACTGTTGAAATGCACCAGGCATAGATTAAAGTTGAAATTGAAGTGGAAATTTAAAGTATAATCATTGAAAATACCTACAAAAAGACAGCTAGAAGAGAAAAGAGTGATATGTAGATGTCACATTCATGTCACATTCATCTTCAGACTCATACTCTGTTCTCTGGTTTAAGATATTTCTAGCTCTACAGCTCTGTTAACAGAGACCACTGAAAGGGCATCTGTGTTTTAGGCCTACAGTGCAATTCTGTTCGATGCACAGTCATTTTTCTGAACTTATGACGTACCAGCACAGTGCAAGGGACAACATGTGAAGTTATACAGAATTTAAAAAAGGATATCTTATAACAACTAAGAGTCAGTTGTAATGTTATGAAGTACAGAATTCTGTGTCGAAACAAGTGGATTGAATTAAAATCTAAAGGGGCCGTCTAAAGGTAAATGAAACACAAATCTAAAAATAAAATTGACTGGCTTCTTTCGATATGGAGGAACAGCAGCTCTACTCTGAGCCAAATGGCCAAACTTCTCACCCTATCCCTTATCTTGGTTGACATGCCTCTACAATGTCTTATGGAAATCAGGGACGGTACCACTGGACCAACTATAAGTGGATCACACTCCTCAGCCTACCTTTGTTTGCATTTGCATCTCTCTCAACCTCACAAATTAAACATTTATGTATTTCTGATATCGCTGACATCGTCATATTCCAAATCCTGCGAGCCGCTTTGTGTTGCTTTGATTTGATATGATATGTTTTGTAATCATAGTTTACATGCCAATTTATTTTCAAACAAAGGCCAGGGAAAATATTAGAAGACGACATCTGTTTGGTATGAGATGTTAGGCTTGTGCTTAAATATCTTACTAAAGTACAACACTGAAGGTATGATGAGGCTTGTGGTGGCATGTTCGCAGACAAAAAAGATAACAAAAAAACTGATTGAAATCTAAAAAATGATGTAAATTTTTTAGAGCAATTTAAAGGATTTCAAGGATTAGTCTAAATCAACAATTAAAAAGAGACAAAGGAACTATACTCTATAAAGACATTCAACAGACCAATGGTATGAAAAGACTGATATTTTTTATTTTAAAAAATTTGTTTCATATAACAAGCGCTGTAATTTATACAAATCTGACAAAATCATCAAAATGTATCACTGCAACCTCTTCTTTTGGATACTTTATTAGTTTTACTTCTAAAGTTATTTAGATACGACTGCCACCAAAACTACAATTTAAGGAAAATATAAAGAACAACCAAAATAAAAAGTAAAATTCAATAATGACTAACTCTGTTGAGTTACAAATAAATAAAACAAACTACGTATATAATTTTCAGTGAAAGACAGCGTTTTCTCCATCTTGAATCCATCTAATGATTTTTATGTCCATTTTGAGCCTGGAACCAGACTTGTGTTAAACACAAATCTTCATCCTGAGAAACAATTTGACATTTAGAATCATAACTTCTTCTGATATTAAGTAATTCCTTAAATGAATACTGCAATCATTAGAACGATATGTAATTTAAAAAAAGGACGTTCTGTTTGAATGTCATATATCATTAAAGAAGTACTGACACATGATTCGTGTTTATCAGTGTTGTGTGTAATGTATTACAAAGTAATGCATTGTTATAATCACATTATAGTTAGGGATCGATATCACTTATCAATTTTATTCCTTATTTATAACAACCCAATTCTCACTGGGTTGTTATTGGCTCCGCTTTGAGAGTCAGCACCATCACTAAGCAGCATATCAAAGACATTACATTTGTGCAAATTAATTCATGCTGTGTGGACTAATGTTTGTGAATGTAGCAGGTATTTCCCGTCTTTGTTGTGATCAGTGTTGTATTACACATATTACGCAGAACACTCTTCGTAAAAGTAATGCAGTGCATTACTTAATTACTCCCAGGAGAAATTAATTAATTACATTACTTTCGCATTTCTACAGAAATGATCTGATATTAGTTGTCTTTTAACAATATAAACCTATTGGCTACAGCCCCACACACCAACACAAATTCTTGTAAACCGGTCACAGCAGGTGGCCGCCCCTCCCTGAGCCTGGTTCTGCCGGAGGTTTCTTCCTGTTAAAAGGGAGTTTTTCCTTCCCACTGTCGCCAAAGTGCTTGCTCATACGGGATCATATGATTGTTGGGTTTTTCTCTGTATGTATTATTGTAGGGTCTACCTTACAATATAAAGTGCCTTGAGGTGACTGTTGTTGCGACTGCTGTGATTTGGCGCTGTATAAATAAAACTGAAAAATTGAATAATGAGGACACACAATTGGTCTTGGTTAGAGCTTAGTTTTTAGGTCTGAACGCAAAGCTGACAACACAAAGCAAAGTTGAAAACAAGCACAAACAGACTTTAAAGTGATTCTACTTTAGAAACATGAACAGGAAGAAATGGAGGCCTGACAGCTAATCACTTCTTTTGTTATCTGTTGAAGTTCAGGGTCTGGCTGTTGTGCTGGGGTCAGCATTCATTCTGCTTCAATGTTACTCTGGGATTTTGGCTATCTTAGCACTAGGTAGCGTTGGCATGCTTTCAAAGCACTGGACACAGTTTGCACTTCTGCTCCTGCTCTCATTCTTTTGTGCATTAAAACTAAAAGTAATGTCCATATACAGGGTGCAGACTTCGCCACTATCTTCCGATCCTGATTCCCAGTAGTTCAATTCCAAGGAACTGAACTACTGAGAAGAATTGGTTCTTCTCAATTCCCAAGTATTGTAATGTAATGAATAACTGTACTAAATTCAATAATCACATGAGTCACATCGGTAATCATCCTCTCTGTGCATTTTTGTGGTATAATCAGCTCACTTTAGAGTATGTGGTGGGAAGCGATAAATTGTACAGCAGTCTACACTTTTTGCAAATATCTGCAAAGACGGTGTGCTAACACAAAGCCAGTAGCAAATCTTCAAAAACATCACCAAAAACAATGATGAGGAGTCAAGCTTTTAATATGGCCTCTGTTTCTCCTTTCTGCCAGCCTTTGGCCAGCCACCAGTTTTCTGTGAGGTGCTATTTGGTCTGTTTTCTAACGCTGTCAGCTTTTTGTTAAAAGTTAAGCACTTGTGTTCATCCTCATTAGGACAGAGATTATGTTAGTGCGTGGGACTGTAGTGTGAGGGTTATATTGTTAACTGCTAGCTATGTGATGCAAAAATATTGTAATGACTATATAAAAAATATTTTATCCATAATTTAGTAATTTTCTACAGTAATTGATGATCTTATAGTAAGTAATTAATAACAATGTGTATTACAGTACTCTTTTGAGTAATGACCCCACACAGCTGTTTATGAAAAAAAATAAAAAAATAATCAAGTGCAGATAAGAAAATGAAGAAGAGAAAGTTTACCTCATTCTGTCTCCTTTGATTGTTGTGATCAGGTCTATTCTGAAAAAATTGAAGTTCTTTTTCTGCATAAACAAAAATGCACTATCATACTGGAGCATTCAACAGCAACAGTGCCATTAAGAATTTGCTAATTTAATGGTTGTATATAGTTTTGTTGGAGGAGAGACTGTGTGTGTGTATGAAGGTGAATGTATACAATGTACAGTTAGAAAAATTAAATTCTAATGATTAAAATATACAGTACCTGTTTTCTGACAGAACTGATAAATAAAAATAAAGGAAAAAAATGAAATGAGAATAGAAAATCCTGGTGTAAACATCATCAGCCAGGGCACAAGACTGGAACCACAGGTACCATTGTAGACAGCACGAGGAGTGGAGCCAGGTCTCTGACTGGAGTCAGAGTGAGGAGTGGAGCCAGGGCAAGGACTGGAATCAGGGCAAGGACTGGTTCGAGGTGAATCTGCATGAAATATGTAGTGCATTAGATAAATTTCTTTTACTACAATCCAGTTATGTATAGTGCTTTGTATAGTGTGTTTAGTTTACACATCATAGAAATACTGTGTTGCTATCCAGTTAAGTACTGACTTAGTTATTGTAGGTCTTAAGTGACAAGCACACTGCTCTCTGTTCCTTATGCTAAAAATAGTTATCACATCCCTGCATTGCCATTTGAAAAATGCAGGTTTGATAATATTAATAGTATTTGCAGCTTATTATGTTCCTTTACTTATTTTACTGGTTATTAAAAATTATAATTTTTTAAGTTTTTCAAGTGCAGGACAAAAGAAGTGGCAGACCTAAAACACTATCTACAGCAAATGAACAGCATTTGAAAGTGATTTCCTTAAGAAAATGGGAAAAAAAAAAAAAAAAATCCACCAGGACTTGACACAGGACCTGAGAAATGCAGCTGCCCTTTCAGTTGATCCATTTATGGTTCACCTAGACCAGGGATCAGCAACTTTCAACATCAAAAGAGCAATTTTAGCTATTTCTACCAAAGAACTGACCTAATTACAAAAGAATTGCACTGAAAATCAGTGACAAAATAAAAATAAAGAAATGAGGGATGGGTAAAGACTTTTGCTTATGTCAGAATTAAATACAATAGATCTAACGCACAGACGCAATGTCTTTGTGAAACAGGCTTCAGATTAAGCTGACCTTGGGTGCAATCCCAATACCGGTAAGTGTTGTACGTTATTCAAATAAGAGTTTTTTCCGACATTTATGATCAAAAAGTAACAAAGAATCTCATTTTCACATATACTATTGTACTTCAGATTTGAGTCAGATTCATTCTTGTGATGGTCATTTGCAACTTAATGATTAAAGATAATAAATTTTTTTATTAATCAGTCATGATTACATATATATACAATACTGTGCAAAAGTTTTAGGAAGGTATGAAAAAATGCCGTAAACAAAGAATGCTTTCAGAATTGGCCCCAAATGTACTCTCCAGCAGGGCAATGACCTCAAACATACAGCCAAAGTCATTAAGAACTATCTTCGGCGTAAAGAAGAACAAGAAGTACTGGAAGTGATGGTATGACCCCCACAGAGCCCTTATCTCAAGATCATCGAGTGTGTGGAGATACAGAAGGATGTGAAGAAGCCTACATCCACAGAAGATCTGTGGTTAGTTCTCCAAGATGTTTGGAACAACCTTCCAGCCGAGTTCCTTCAAAAACTGTGTGCAAGTGTACCTAGAAGATTTGATGCTTTTTTAAAAGGAAAGGGTGGTCACACCAAATATTGATTTAATTTAGATTTGTCTTTCATTTGTTCATTCACTGCATTTTGTGGATTGATGAAAAAAATGATTAACACTTCCATTTTTGAAAGCATTCTTTGTTTACAGCATTTTTCCTCACCTGCCTAAAACTTTTGCACAGTACTGTATGTATATATATAACAAACCAACAAAAAAAACCCCAATCACAGATACTTACTGATTAAGATTCTTGTTGTGATACTGGCATATCTGTGGTCATATCTGACCTGAACGCTTGTGTCATCCACCCACTGTTCCTTTTCAGTTCCACAGTAATAGAGCCCCTCATCAGAATCAGAAATATTCATGATCAGCAGATCATAGGATCCAGAGGACTGATTCTTTATAAAGTGAAAGCGTAATAGAGAATTCACTGAAATTGCTCGGTCGCTGATTTTTTTCCATGCATCTTCTTTTAGTTTCAGAACAAGAGGAGGCTGATTTTCATGGGTACAGTTTCTGTACCAAACAATATATTCCTCAGGTAATACTTCACAGTCACAATTCAGAGTGATGTTCTCTCCTGATCTCACTGTCAAATCCACCACTGATCCAGAAATCCAATGACCGCCTGAAATACAAACACAATAACAAATATGGGCAGTGTTTAAAATCATACCAAATGCTTCTAAGTGTTGAGCACAAAAGTTGACATAGATTTCCAAATAGAGTCAACACATTTGTTTAATGTTTTATAATATTAATGTCTAATAAAATTAGTTGTACAAAATATTACCTAAAAGAAAGACAAGAATGACACGAAGGCTGTCCATGTTTGATGATTACCTGCAGTTAAAAGACAGTAAGACTGGTGTGACTCTCGAATGTCATCGCCTACGCATAACTTTTCCACCAAAGGAAATGTAAGTTGCAATTGGGTTGTGGAGTGGAACCTTCATTCCGTGGTTGTTCTGTGTTGGTGCAATGTCATGTGATGGTCTGGATGTAAAAATTAAAGTTCTTTTAACATGACAGACTACTTTTCAACATGCTTTTCAGTCTTAGCCATTATAGGCATGAACAAGAACACTCAGGGAGTGCATCATCTCCCGAAGGATAAGGGCTACACAAAATCTTTGATGAGCTATGATGTTTTTATTACAGCATCCTGACATCAGTCTTTTATGGCATCATTGTGATGTCATAGGGTATTATATTGAAAAGATTAAAAATTTGCTGTACAGTAAAATGATATATTACTTGATATGCATCCTTGAAATTTTATTTCAGGTCAACTTTGACCTTGGGCGCTAAAAATAAAGGCCAAAGTGAAATGCTTAGCCAACCTAGATTGTCATGTACCCCAAGGTCTAGCATACTGTGAAGTTTGAAGGCGATCCATAAAAACTTTTAATAATTTTTACATTTGGTGTGATCTTGACCCAATTTTCACCAAAATTTGAAAAAACAAACAGCCAAACAAAGAGAACTGATTATTTTTTATCAAAATAATGATACAGTGTAATATGTCATGTATTCTAGTTCGTCTATGTGACCATCTAAATTCATTAAATGTCAACTGTTGGGTCTGCGCTTCAGCAGGCCCGCTAGTTCAGAGACACATCACTCATGAAGAAAGCAAGACAACAACGTAACCGGTTTTTACTTGCTAGCAAGGGGAGCCGGACGGCAGCATCTCTGCCCTCGGTCTCAACAACTCCAAAGAACCAGCTTCCCCTGCAGCTTTTTATTCTGTGACACACAGTTTCACAAACACCCATTGTAAAACCCCCCTATGGTCACGAAAGGTTAAAACACTGTGTGTGTGTGTGTGTGTGTGTGTGTGTGTGTACATGACTTCCTGCCACACAATATATGCTTACAACTGTTTAACCACATTTCCTAGTTATCCAAAGGTCATCTGCCCACAACCATATATGGCTTAACCCCTTTAATGGTTCACCATATACAAGCATAGGCGAGCCCCTAGGC
>VUQG01012812.1:8485-27184 GCA_015106755.1 Etia nguti
TATAACAAAGTGATGATATTCACACAGAAATTCAGCCCTAAATCAATGGATTTATGTGTGGAGGTTGTTTAAATACTCAATCAACAGCGAAGTTTAAAAAAAAAAAATAATTACACACACACACACACACACACACCTTACATCAAGGCTAAAGCAACACTGAGCTCTAGTGGTGAGAACTGATATATTAAAGCAGGGGTGTCAAACATAAGCCCCTAGTAAATGACAGAAATGTTCATTATCCTCATGATCGATGGAGATTTAGGTTAAAAAAAAAAAAAGGAGAAGATTTTCTATGAGTTTTTTTTCTATGAATTAAAAAACTTGCTGGGGCAATGAACAACCAGAACTTTTTCTGTAATTATACACATCATGTACAAAAACAGAGCCTGTTGAAAATGCGCTTATTTTTCTTACATTAAGATACATTTGGGATTTAATGTGTAGTTGTACATCTTTACACTGACAGAAAGTGGAGTTTCACTTGTCGGCCCACTTAATATCAAACTGGGCTGTATGATGTAGAAATTAATTAGCTCTAAGTTCCCTGCTGATGTCTTATTAACAGCTGGCTGCTACTTACCCTCTTAATTCCTAGCACTAAGCAGTAAGAGTGCAGTTAGTTTGTCACACACTGTTTCTGAACTTTAGATTGGTTTTTATAAAATGACTAATTAAATGGTGTAAGATGCCATGTTTTATGGTTTGTCTGAGACTGAGTTTATTTAACGCCTGCCAAGGACCAGCTGACGATTTTTATTGTGTCTACTATGATGCATAAAACCTACTTTTTTGTAATCTAATTATACTGAAGAATAGGAAAAGTGGGGCGATACGAAATCTACCAGGAGAATATCTTCTTAAATATCTTCTCAAATATTCAAGCTGGGTAACACTGGGGTGGGGCTATTTTGGGGTCTCTGTGCTTGTAGAAGTTCAGGGTAACCCAGAAGTAATTATATCTGTATTTACGAGGCATGGATATAAGAGGTAAGTTCAAATATGTTTTTCATACCGTCAGCACTGAAACAAACGTCAAACACTACTGATAGTAAAACTTATGTGGAAACTACAGTTATTGGTGGAAACCAATGAGGGCAGCAAAGCGCCTTTCAGCTTGTAGTCTTCTCAACCGAAGAAGAAAATGACGCTCGCTGGAGGTTGGGGCGCCCTCTGTAGGATAGGAGGACTTGTGATATGGCGGCTAGAATATAAATGTTAAAAAAATTTAAATCACGCATTTCCCGAGCTAATATTGTTGGTTCATCATCTCCGACAAAGTGTCTTCACAGACCGAGCTGTGGGCGGCCTGCAGCGGGCTTCGTGACGGCTCTGCTGGGCTCGGAGCAGTGACGTGGGGTAGCGGCTTGTCTGGTGACGTGTCTCTACGGCTCCTTCTTTTCTCACGGAGCGGCTGATGGAGCCACACTGAAATTGAACAGCACTCAAACGGATACCAGTTACACGGCAGGAGTCGGACTAAGGACACCATGGGGAGTACGTGTTATGTTTTCTTGTGTATATGCTTGTTTTTGGTGCTCTAAAATACCTGCTATCTTTTTCTTTTTAAAATCTCGAACGTTAAAGGGCACTCGGCACTCGTCGGAGAAGCTAATTGGCTAACCTTGGCCAGGTTATGTGGCACTTGGAGCTAGCTCATAACGGGAGCAGGTTTACAGTCTAGTTATTTTTCGCTTGGATAAAGTACCATTGTAGTGATTTACATCACGCTCGGATGCCTCTTGTGTGTCTTTTTGAACTGTGTGTCAACGCTTCATCTTAGAAAATGATGGCTAACTTGTTCTGTGATTGAACGCCAGTTAGCATTACGCTAAATGAACTAACCATGTACACCACAGAGGTCTTTACTTTCCCCTCACTTTTATAATGTAACTAGCTTTTAAGTCCAGTTTGACTTTCTGTGCGGCTGGAGAGCAAAAAAAAAGAACTGAGGCGTGTGTGTGAAATCACTTTCTGTCATAGTCAGTTTCATTGATTAACAGAGCGGATCAAGGTGACAAAACATTAGGCAGCTCCACCGTATACGGTCTAAAAGTGAGCACGCACCTAATACCAGTTCCTCCCAGCTCTGCTTACTTTTCTACAGCCTCGTTACTGCATTTTAGCGTGTTGACGAGACTGGCTTGTTTGGTTTTGCTGCCAGCTGTTTAGCTGCTGGTTAGTGATGACGTAGCATCAAAGTAGATCTGGCTAAAGAGGAACAAAAGCTCAGATGTTGTTGATACTTCTAGTACAGCTGCTGGATAAGTTGTTTGGTGTAAATACATATACATTTTTTAACTTGTCACTCTCTTTAAAGTTAAATTTTTGGAGGTCATCAAGCCGTTCTGTGCAGTCCTGCCAGAAATCCAGAAACCAGAAAGAAAGGTAAGCTTTGAGCTTTATTTTAGCAAATTAGTACACAGTGGTGATGATTTACACCCTGAATGAATGTGAACAACAGCTTATCTTCTCCTCTTTTTCCCCCTTTTTTTTCTTTTTTTTAAACCTTGCAGATTCAGTTTAGAGAAAAAGTACTATGGACCGCCATCACACTATTCATCTTTTTGGTGTGCTGCCAGGTTGGTATCTGTCAGTGACAGCCTTCCTACTGGTTGTGCTTTTGGTCGTAGTGCTTTGTTGCATAATTTTTTCTGTTTTTTTGTTCTTGCAGATCCCACTCTTTGGCATCATGTCATCAGATTCAGCAGATCCCTTCTACTGGATGAGAGTAATCCTGGCCTCCAACAGAGGTGTTTACTTATATTTAATTTGTTTCAAAAGAACTTTTCATTTTGCGTTCTTTGTGGCTCTGCCAAAGAGAAATAATCTAATCCCATTGTTTTGTCATGCAGGATGTAATCTTTTATCACATGTCATAAGTCAAAGGTCAAAAGTTGCAGGCACTCTTACATTGCTTTTGTGTTTGTGACGCTGACTGTGTTCTTCAGGTACTCTGATGGAGCTGGGTATCTCACCCATTGTCACCTCAGGGCTCATCATGCAGCTGCTGGCTGGTGCCAAGATCATTGAGGTGGGAGACACTCCCAAGGACAGAGCCCTCTTCAACGGAGCTCAGAAATGTTGGTGTTATTATTACTCATCAGACAGTTACTATTTTCAGAAGCTGTCACGTACCTTTTTGAAGCCTTAAATATGTCTTTGATACTCTGATGCTTGCACTTTCATAACAGCTCTCATTTTAGTTGTGTCAGTTGTGCCCGTTTCACATTTTTTGATGTACTTTTGCAGTGTTTGGAATGATCATCACCATTGGACAGGCTATTGTGTATGTCATGACTGGCATGTATGGAGATCCTTCAGAGATGGGTGCTGGGATATGCTTGCTCATCATCATCCAGGTTAATATAAATTACCACTGCTGACTCCATATGAAAATTAAAAAAAAGAAGTCTGATTTAAACTTTTTAACCTACCTACAAAATGAGCATTTGTCAGGAAGAGTTTTAAACTATATATGAGCAATATTTCTTTTGTTACTACATAAAGTTTACATAGATTGTGACATGAAGTCATAATCCAAACCTGCTGCCTTTGTCTCCAGCTCTTTGTTGCAGGTCTGATTGTCTTGCTACTGGACGAGCTCTTGCAGAAGGGTTATGGTCTGGGATCTGGTATTTCTCTCTTCATTGCAACCAATATCTGTGAGACCATCGTCTGGAAGGCCTTCAGCCCCACAACTGTCAACACTGGCAGAGGTATTGGCACTAAGAAACAAAAGGCTTTAAAGCTGAGTGATTGCAGAGCGAGGTGTTTCTGTGTATCTATATTACACTGACTTAATCTGTGGGTCTTTCCCAGGTACTGAGTTTGAGGGAGCCATCATTGCTCTTTTCCATCTGCTGGCCACCCGTACAGACAAAGTGCGTGCACTGAGAGAAGCCTTCTACAGGCAGAACCTGCCCAACCTCATGAACCTCATCGCCACAGTCTTTGTTTTTGCAGTGGTCATATACTTCCAGGTGACTTACTGTTTATCTCACCAGATTTTTATTCAACTCTGAGGAATATGCATCGTATTTCATCAATTGTTTCTTCATCAGGGCTTCAGGGTTGACCTGCCCATCAAGTCAGCACGCTACCGTGGCCAATACAACACCTACCCCATTAAATTGTTCTACACCTCCAACATCCCCATCATCCTCCAGTCTGCCCTTGTCTCCAATCTGTACGTGATTTCTCAGATGCTCTCTACACGTTTCAGTGGGAACTTCCTGGTCAACCTCCTGGGAACCTGGTCTGTAAGTACATTCAGTTCAAGTCATGGCAGCGTAGGTATGAAGCAGGCGACTTAAATGTTGCTTTATTAAGAGGAGCCATGGCTCATCTCCACCCTATTCAGTACAAAGACAATATTTGTGTTTAGGACACTTCGAGTGGAGGACCAGCTCGTGCCTACCCAGTGGGTGGTCTGTGCTACTACCTTTCTCCACCAGAATCATTTGGTTCGGTTCTAGACGACCCCGTTCACGCCGTCATCTACATCGTGTTCATGCTCGGCTCCTGTGCCTTCTTCTCCAAGACCTGGATCGAGGTCTCAGGATCCTCTGCCAAAGATGTAAGTGTGTCTTTGTGCAGATATGTAGGGTGCGCATTATGTCAGAGTAATGTCTTAAAAATGTCAACTGATTTTTATTTTGTGCGTCTCAGGTGGCGAAGCAACTCAAGGAGCAGCAGATGGTAATGAGAGGACACAGAGAGACCTCCATGGTGCACGAACTTAACAGGTACAAAAAAAAAAAAAAGACTTGGAAATTCACCCTTAAGTTTAATGTTTCCAGCATATTTAAGTCTTTATTTCTATCTGCAGGTACATCCCCACAGCTGCTGCATTTGGTGGGCTCTGTATAGGAGGGCTCTCAGTCATGGCAGACTTCCTGGGTGCCATCGGCTCAGGTACAGGAATCCTGCTGGCTGTGACCATCATCTACCAGTACTTCGAGATCTTTGTGAAGGAGCAGAGTGAAGTTGGCAGCATGTCAGCGCTGCTCTTCTAGAAAACACTATTTTTTATTTTTTTTTTGCGACACACATCAGACACAAAAGAATCCACCCCTATCAGTTTTTTTTATGTTGCAATATGTACAATCAGTCTGTTTTGCAGCTGGGAGACGTAATTTTATGCCATCATCTTTGCGCTCCACCACACTGCTCCTGCATTTCAATGCTGAGAAAACTCCCTTGGTTACGCCCAGGGTTGAGCATGGTATTGTGTGTCTTTAGTTCCTTTTTTTTTTTTTTGTCCCAGTAGCAGTTACCCATCTCTCTGCAGGCTGCCTGAATCCCCACTGACTGTCTTATCAGCTGAAGAAGACCTTAAAAAAAGTGTGAGGTGCTGTCTTTGACTGACCTCAGGCATTGTTCATTGCAGCATGTTCAAGGAACACTAAGACAGCATGTTGATGCTTATTTCAAGCTGAAAGCACTGTGCCTGGATATATCAGGGGGGAACTGAAAGAAAGCCATCTTGTTCATCACCTAGCAATCATTGTTGAGGTTTCTAGGGGCCTATAGTAGGTTGTGGAAAGTACAGATAAGATATGTTTGTACTCCTGATAAGGTTTCCGGTAATCTCATACAAACGGTTTACCTTTGCTTTGATTTTAAATCTCATGGACTATGTTTATATTCACTCTGGTCTGATGTAAGGCGCAGTGGTTGTCCTCTTGTCTCTGGGTCCTCAAATGAAAGTGTTTGTCTGTGTCGTCATGCTCTTTTTATTCCCAGACTGAATCGCTGCACAAAACTGCCGAGATGGTCGGGATGAGGGTGGGTTTGATAGGGATGGAAAAAGGGGTCTCATTTTTGTTTTTACTTTATGTAACAGACATAATTGTGTTATTAAAAAAACAGGATTTGTTTTCCAATACACTTGGAAATTCTTTTGATTCCTGTTGTCGTGTTGTTATTTTTTTAAATTTACAGTAGCAACTATTCTTACCACATGTTCGTGATACAGCAACCAACACGTAGATAATGACTTACTATGTTGTTAAAAGTTTATACCTAGAGTAGGGCACTATTGGGTGCTGTGACTCGTGACTTCCTGTAGAGGTCACTCTGTCGTTTGCCATACCTGCTCCACATTTGAGTTAAATGTCTCCTGGTTGATATGGTAATATGGCTAACTTTCAGAGAGAGCCACACACTGTTGTATAAACACCTACAGTCAATCTAGAAGCAACAGTTGCCCTAACAAGTATATTTCTGGACTGTGGAAGGAAAGTGCAGTTCCCAGGTAAAACCCACAGAGGTGCAGGGAGTCCTCAGCTGAATGCAAATACTTTTAAATCAGGCTGACTCTTACTTATAACGTCATTCATAAATGTTTCTGAGTATAATCACATATATTTAAGAGATATTTAAGTTAAATGGTAGATGCCTGTACAAGTAAATTAGTTAATCTGCAGTGACACATCAGCCTTGAAAAAATGGCAGTTTATCTACAGTTATTTGACAGTGAAAACCATAATCATGACCTATGATCTAGACTAGAGACTTGAAACAGCTTCATGCTGAATGGGCGATCTTTAAAATATTTTTGTTTCCTAAACATGAAAATTCAGCATAAGTAAACAGATGCCTTTCTTGATTAAATAGTTGGTTTACGGTGAAAATGTTATTATCAGGCCAATTCTGGAAAGAAATGGTTTGTTTTTATACAGAATACAGCTGTTATTCCATATAAAACATATATGTGTATAAGTTTTGTTTATGCATCTGTTTATGAAAAGATGATAATTTTAGGGAAATTTTATTAATTTTGTAATTGCAGAGCAAAAGAAAATCAAGGCCCCACTTACCAATGAAAATACATAATGTGGACTATAATTCCATAAGGAAGCTGGAATCTTTAAGTGGTCATTCATCAAGACTGCCTTTTTCAGAAAATAAGTTCAGTTCTTCCATCCAAAATCTAACAGAGCTGTATCTGTAGTTTTACATATATAATGCTCAACATGCAGAGATTTTGCAATGAATGTTAGTCTTGCGATTCAGCCTTTGAAAGCAAATTTTTTCCTTTTAACGACAAATCTTGTAGAAACCATGAGTTTAATCTTTTTACAAAATTTTCTATTATGGGACTGAAGTTATTGAAACATCGCTGTGATTCATTAGGTTCAATATTAACATCTAAATAGGTAACTGAGTTTTTCACAGGGATATGTGAGATAGAGTCCGTATTACAATCCTTAACCCCTAATAAATTACACTTTTTAAGATTAAGACAAAGACCAGAAGCTTTGGAGAATGATTCTTACAGAAGAAATCTGTGAGCTATCTGTGAGAAATGCCCTGTAGTTTGCTTGATTTTATGTGAGAGCAGAGCAGCTGAGCAACAAGAAGAAAAAGTTATGGTGAAATCGGACAGTTTTGTCTGGTGCCGTGTTGCACATCATATCTGGCTGATGACCCAAGTTTAAGCGAAATAGAGCAGTTGGCTTTGTTATATAACGCTCTAATAGCGTTGCAAAAAAAGTCTCCAAAGCCATGCTTTTTAAGTAAATGGTGTAAAAACTGATGTTCAACTGTGTCAAAGGCCTATCTAAAAATCTAAAAACAGAACATAGCCATTATCTGGAATTAGGTATGAGTAGTCCAACCGATCCAAGGCAAGTCTGATATTACTGGAAATATGTTTGTTAGGTAAAAAGCCAGATTGCTCTTCATCAATTATTGGTTCTAACACCAATTTGATTCTCTGTGCAAAGACAAGGGCCAAAATTTTGTAATCATTCAATAAGCACAGGGGACCCCAGCTGTCAATTATAAGCAAATCTTTTTTAGGTTTGGGAATTAGAATAAACAATCCTTGAGTCATACTCCAGGGTAATGCGCCAACTGATACGCATTCATTAAACCATTGTAATAAAAAAGGGAGATAACTGGGGAGCAAATAATTTATAGAACTCAGATGAAAGGCCACCTGTCCCCGGCGATTTATTATTTTCAGCCGTCTTACACAGTCTAATTTCTTTAAGTGCTAACGGAGCGCCACATAATTCCTTATCTTCCTGCTCAAGCTTGGGAGTGTTTTGTAAAGAGTTTAGAAAAGCCAGAGCATCACTCGCACACTATTTTGATGTATAAAGTTTTTTTTAATATAATAAAAATTAACAGGGTTATCAGTTACCACTTCTATTCTTAAATGAGTAACTGTATTCAGTTTTGCATGATATTTTTCTAACTTAAGCAAGAAGAATTCTGCCCTCCTTTCTCTAGCCATGGCACAAATGCCCCTTCTGCTCTCCTCCTTTATACGTTGTCCAGCCTTTCTTTTAAATCTTGTTTTGTAACGCTATTATTTACAGAACAGTTGGGTGACGTCATTACTGCGCGCCCGCGTATGGTCAGGTCAGGCGTTTGGACGCCGGGTAGCATGTCAAATGAAATCGTTTAATTTGCTGTATAGTCTTTCTCACACTAGTCATCTTTGCTCCCGAAGGACGAGTTCCGACGAGCCGTAGCATCAGCAGGCATGTCGTACTGCAGGCAGGAAGGTAATTTTGATCTTCTTTCATTCATTTTTCCGTCCATGGCTGAGCAATGTCACCGAGCGAGCGACCACCACCACCATGCTAGGCTAACGTCTACACCCAGCGAGACCTTACAGTTTGTTACAGTATGTCAGGAAACCGGACAGCCTCCTGCTGTAGTCGACGCAGCTTTCAAACAGACTGCAGTACTTTCTGACTTAATGCTGTGATTACTGCAGTAAAGTGCGTGTAAAACAGTGACTGCGGTGCTGTTAAACAGCTAGCAGTGCTGCTCTTGGTGCTGCCATGAGTTTCAAGCAGCAGGTGAAAAGCCAGTCACTGTCATACTTATTATAGCTTTTCACCTGTCATTGTTCTTCAGTCAGCACATAATCTTCTCAGTTAATTTTCAAAGTGGAGCCAGTCGTTTCAGTCAGCAAGCTTTCCACTTGTTGCAGCAATGAAAGATTATAAATTAACGTCATAGACCCAGTAACTCATTCCCTCGTGTTTTTGTGTTTTGTCTTGTTTTCATTTAAGGTAAAGATCGCATCATCTTTGTGACGAAGGAAGACCATGAGACACCCAGCAACGCCGAGCTGGTAGCGGATGATCCCAATGATCCATACGAGGAGCAGGGTTAGCCTTTCAGACTATTAGATGTGCTTTCCAAAAGAATAATTTGATTTATTTGCTGATGTGCAGTTGTTTGCTCTCTATAGTGTAGTGGTTTACACATTTGCCTGACAAATGACAAATCCCTGTGGCGATACATCAGGAAGGATTTATGATGTGAAAGGATCATAAACACAGCACCTCAAACACTGTGGCAGGTTCTTGTGAATAAGGGTTCAGCTGATAGTAGCTTTTTCTTATTTAGTGATTACAATACTGTGCAAATTCTAAGCCACCCCTCATATCTTTATATTTTCCTTCCAAGGAGACAAAATTTCTTGTATTTTTTTGAAGTGGTCTTGATGAATAGTTCTCACAGTTTTAATGTTTTTCTTTGGAAATTGACGACTTTTGCCACTCATCTACAGTCCAGTCCTTGTACCTGACCATTTTCAGAGGATTTTGTATTCTTTTTTTTGTATGCTACTTAACAGTAACTTATAACTCATTATAGTTTTGGGGGGTTTTTTTGTTTTTTTTAAAGAACCAGTATGTTCTTTAAAAAAAAAAAAAAGGAAAGGAAACTGGACAAGTGGAGGACAAAAAAAAGAAGTGGCAGGCCTAAAAACCTCTTTACAGCAAATGAACAGTATCTGAAAGTCATGTCCTTAAGAAATGGCAAAAAAATCCAAAGACCATACACAAGCCCGAGAGATGTATCTGGCCCTTCAGGTGATCCACCTACTTGTTACTGAAGCTTCATCAGAAGGATGGCTGTCAAGAAGCCATTGTTAATGAAGTGTGGCTGAGGTCTGAGTCAAATATTCACTTTTAAGCTCATTAGAATTCCGCAAACTCTAAATTTGCCTTATATGCTGTTTTTCCATGCATGTTTCCACATGTTTTAGTAGGTTGCATCTCCATTGCAAAATATGAATTTGAAAGGTGACTGAGGACTTTTGCACACCACTGTATTTTTATAAAGTTGATGGATGTGACTGAAAAGAACTGAAGAAACAGTTGGCGAAGAAAGAAAAACCTGGGTTGTCATTAAAAATAGATTTATGTTTATGTCATTGTGCTATGTTTCATACTAGGTTTAGTTGCCTGGAAACCACATAAACACAGATGCTTCACATTAACCAGAGACTGTTCGTTCTTAAAGAATAAACTGATTAATTATCAGTGCACTTTTTTTTTCTCTCTCTCTTTTTTAAAATTTCTTAGATAACTTTAGTGAAAACCTTAATGCCATAAACACAGGAATGTTTCTTTCTCTAAAGACCACCCTCCCTGAGCACCAAATATCTGTGACTAATTAAGCAACAGTCAGATCTACTTTAGGTTATTTTGTAATGAATAGTTAATGATCAGGACTGTGTGTATGTGACTCATTAGTAAAGTACCATTTAAGTTTGGACACTTCGTAGCTCAGTTAGATTTTGCGATACTGTCCACTAACAGCTACACATCCATATCTCTCTTAGACATTGCTGGTGATCTTGGTAGTGCAGGATGCCACTACTTTAGTTTCATTAAACATTTAAGGTTTTCTGCTAACCTGCCACTCTCTGGTTTCTTTAGGCCTCATCCTGCCAAATGGAGACATAAACTGGAACTGCCCGTGTCTGGGCGGGATGGCCAGTGGACCGTGCGGCTCTCAGTTTAAGGAGGCTTTCTCGTGCTTCCACTACAGTAAGGAAGAAGTGAAGGGCTCTGAGTGCATCGACCACTTCCGTAACATGCAGGAGTGCATGCAGAGGTACCCCGAGCTCTATCCTCAGGAGGAGGACAAAGACGAGTCCGCCGCCCCGTCTGACAGTGCTGCCTTAACGTCCGAGAGCGACTCAACTGCGGTCACCGCAGCTGTTTCGTCTGACAGCACCTCACCTACGGACGGCCAGATCACCAGCTAGAGTTGATTAGATCAGCGTTAGAGACTTGTCCAAAAGGAGCTCCAATTGGTCTCTTCTCCTCCTCAAGCCTTCAGAGAGGGACTATTGATACAGTTTTGACACTCACAGGAAATCGACGGACCATCAGGAGAAGAATTTCAGAGAGACGTAGAGCATGTACACAAATACGAGCTGCTTTATTGGCTGAACACTTAGATAATTCAGTTAGGTTTTTTTTCTAATTATTGACAGTGGGCCAAGTGATTTGCTTCAGGGACATCAGCCGAAATGCTCATTTTTATGCAGTACAAACGTCACTTGCTGCTTGTTCTCACGCCAGTCAGAATTTCAGCATTTGTAACTGTATCCAGAGGCCAGCTGTGTAGGAGTATAACTAAGCATTTATATTAGTCCATCTAAGAAATCACAGGTAGATCTTTTGAGTTGAGTGACGCTTAGCTTTATTGTACCTCAGACAGTTTTTCAGCACTTCAACTTGCTTTCCACCACTCGAGACCAAAGCAGAAATAATGGACAAGAAAGCTGTTGAGACATCTGTGCTGTTTTAGATGTTCTGTTTCTGACTTGTTGGCATCATGTATAAATCTAATGAGTCTCCATCTATAACTGTTAGTTTGGTCATCTCTCCTGTTAGTTTTCTATCTGGCCTGTCACATTCACCTGTGAATGCTTTAATGTTTTTGTCGTGTTAATGCAATCAGGAGTCTTCAGTTGAATGCTGTGGTCACCGCTCGTGGTTTTTCCAGATTAAAATGATTGTCTGACATTTTCAATCTCCATTTTACTTTTATTCTAAAGGGAGAGGACAGTGTCCCAGTTTCTTGTAGGATAAACATTTATATTTATTAGACAGTCGGCTGCGCTCATTCTTCAATGCTCAGATTTAACAAGGTGCTGGAAGTGTCCCAGAGTTTTGCGTTTTTATTGACATCATAGTTTTACGCAGCTGTTGCAGGTTGGTGAGCGCCACATTCACATTTGGCTGCACTCTGGCGACTGTGCAGGCCTCTGTCCCACTTACTCCAGCTGATTGTCATGAAAGCAGGCTGAGATTATATGAACTTTGAGACAGGACATGTTGTCCTGCTTAAAGTACCTATTAAAAGATGAGCAAACTGAAATGATAAGGGGGGTGGAGGTGGTCAGCAACATTACTCAAGTAGGCTGTGGCATTTGAATTTTGCTCAAATGAAACTAAGGTGTATCAATAATCCGCCCCCACGCACAGTACACCCCTGAATTATGGATCCATGGGTTCACGTCAGATCACCACACCTGGCTCTGACGACCACATCATGTTCAGAGTCACTAAAATCGCCTTTCTTCTTTACTGCTATGCTTAATGCCAGGAGGATCTGCTGCAGTTTATCTGCATGTCTAAATTCACAGAGTCCAAGCCACGTGACTGGCTGATGAAATATTTTCTATATGAGCAGATGTAGTTGAAGTGCCTGATGTTTATATGTTAAGTGCAGTATTTTACACTTGGTTTTCTGCTAATTAAATAAAAGGAGATGTAGTATTACAGGAAGATTTGTTAGCTTAACAAATCAAAGTATTTTTGCAGTAGGTATCCAGATCCAAAATTAATCTGGCTGTGAGGGGAAAAAACGTGCAAAACCAAAATAAAATCAACTATTTATACAAATTAGGTCTTTAACTTCAAGTACAGCACCTTAAGTCAGACCACTTTAACATCCATTCACTCTCTTGCCCACATGCCCACTTCTCTTCAGTTATGAGGCCACAACGAGCTGGACAAGTTTGACTCCTGGATTTTCAGTCCACTATCTGAATCGGTCACTCATGAGTATCTTGTAAAATCCCTCTGGATTGCATTCCTCCTCATATTTAGATCATATGGATCAGGGGCATCCACTTCTCAGGCTGTTTGATATAATCAGACCTACACGAGGTGTCCATGGAACCACGATGCTCTGCATAGTGACGAGCAAACGGCCCGTTCCAGGCTCCTCTTTGCCTGCAAGTAGATACTCCATACCTGGGAGAAAAAAAAATAAAGATACTGTATATGGATTCAATCTAACAACAAGTGAGTCTTTTTATTGCAGGGATCTCAAACTCAGTGGGTCACATATGAACAAAATCTGTCAGCATGACAGTTTGGGCGGGAATTGCCCAGATGGTAATTATAAAGCAGAATGTTTTTGTTAATTAATTGACCAATTTTATTTATTTATTTGTTTAAAAATGTAAAAAACAATTTTTTATATTAGGTTGTGATAAATGGTAGATTTTCTGTCATTTAATTGTTTGTGAAGCTTATGCATAATAAGGAACATCTGTATTCACTCATTTGTCTATTCATTGCATCACTTCCACTTCCCACCGCTGTAAAACTCAATGCTGACATCGTTGCTGTAGTCCAGATATTTTTTTTCAACCCAGTCAGCCTCCCCTCTGCGTACTTTAAATCTTTCATTTTCCCTTCTGGGCTCCTTCGTGCAACCCACCTCCTCGCCATCTCTGCCTCACACAAGTCCCTTCATCCAAGCCTCCATCATATCATCACCACCGCTATCAGTGTCTAGACTTCGGGGCGTCCTGACCTAATGGCTCTTGCCACTGGGATTTCATTCTGCTGTTATTGGAGCATCAGAGTCTAATCGCCAAATAGCATAATTGAATTCTGTATATCAATAAGTCATATTCAGTTCCTTCTAATGATCTGTCCTTATTAAAATTATTTAATTAGTTTAGTTTGAATGGCTGTGGGGGATGTCTTTATTAGTCAGACAACCTGTAAAATTTAAGGAAATACAATAAAAAGTCCAAAATTTATGACCCTCGTTCACATTTTCCAAAGATGTCAAGTGGACCGGATTGGAGTCTTCTATGTTTAACATCCCTGCTTTACTGTTAATGATGGTGCATAATAGTTGATTTTGCAGATGCCTTTTAAAGATATGCTTGAAACATTTCTTACCTGGGTTTAATATGGGGCATGTGCAGCCACGGCTGGTCCAGGACAGAGGATAGATGCTGGCGGTTCCTAAGCGCAGCGCCACCTGACCTGATCGAAGGACCTTGCGAACTTTGACATGAACTTCTGCATGGCTGCCTTTGTCATGAGCAGACAACACATTTGCCTTGATTACTGTAACAGACCACGAAGAAAGAAAACAGAGAGATCATTCTGAAGCTTAAACCAAACTGTAGATTTATGTAACGTTTTTTTAAACGAGTGAAGGCTGGACCTTTTGTTGCTTACCATAATCATGTTTGGTCTTGCAGAGCTCAGACACACTTCTCAGCTTTTTCTCTTTACAGCTGCACTTCCCTGTGTATAGAAACAGAGTTATGCACTGTATATTTACATAGGAGAAGAATGGTTGAAACAATGTTATTCGTCATATTGCAGATTAAAATCACCTGTGTAATGCACCGCAGAGACTGTCAGCTCTAGAGACAAGTGTGCTTCTTCTTCAGTTGGCAACAAATGATCCAAATCAGGGATTTTCCCACCAATGGGCACATTTAACATTTGCTTATTTGTGTAGCTTTAAAAGTGGAATAAAGCATGTGATGATTACCAGTTACTCATCATCCATTAAATTTAGTCTGATAAGTGAAAAATATCTACCTATGGAGACACTGGCCAGTGAAAGGATCACATTGGTGAGGGCATGTACAAGGTTTGCATCCCTCCCCTCCAAAGCCCCAGTACCCAGGCAGACAGTGGCTGCAGCTTGTGCCCTCTACACCAGATTTACAGTGGCACTGCCCACTCCTAGGGTGGCACCAGGGTCCCTCTGTTCCAAGTGGAGAAGGGAAAGAACCCCGAGGATCACACCAGCAGCCTGAGTGACAACAGTTAATTAAAGACAGTTAGAAAAATACCAGCAGATGGAGCTATAGCATTTGTAAGCTTCCCCTACTTGAATCTCTTTTACTAAGAACAGCTATAGACATGTCAGCCAACCCAAAGCCACAGTAAAACACCCCTCTGCCTTGTGACTCTTACGTGTGCACGTGTGGGGGGAGCTGAGGGGCAGGGATGGGCGGCGGTGGTAGCCGTGGCGACAGCGATGGCACTTACGCCCCGCGGTGTTGTGCTGGCAGTCCTCACACACCCCCCCACTGAGTCTGCCAGAGGAAAGCCATGCCCGCTGAGAGAAGTGACAGGTAGCTGCGTGACCGTGGCACTCACACTCTTCAGTCGTGAGGAAGTGTGATGTCACAGCGATCAGAAGGATGAGAGAGATGAAAGATAACACACTTGGCATGGTCCGATTTACAATTAAAGCAACCAAGCCATTCAACTGTGTATTTAATTTCAAAGGTTTGGACTGCATTAATTTTTTTAGGCAAGTGAACACGATTGCTTCTTGTCTTATTCATACACACTCACACACAAATAACCACACATGTTACTAGCCTCCCATCTGGAGCAACGCTTGGTCCAGGATCTTGGCCAGGAGGAGTTGGGGTTTGCACCACCAACTCTCCAATTAGTAGACAACCCACATTCCACCACTTCCTCCTCTAATTGTTGACATCTTTCCCTCCATGCTTTAAAATCTTCTCTCCTCTCTGTTTTTTTCCTTTGTCAGCAAAACGGCATCTCACATACGTAACAGCTGTACAGAGCTGGTGTTGGTCACTTACTCTGGCATGGGTTGGCCTCCCCACTAATGCCGCTGGCAGGCCTCCAGGGTCGATCATTGTAGAGCGGGGCACACTTGTCACAGTGATCTCCAGCTGTGTGGTGAGTACACAGACACCTACCAAACACCTGGAAGACACATCTGGTGCTTCATCTACATTTGATTTTGTTACAGATGCCTGATGTCCAAAGAACCATAAAATATACCAAGGCCGGTAATGTAAAGTGTAAATTTAAAGGACCTTTAACTATGACCTAATCTAATCTCTTTAAACCAATATTCTGAGTGTGCAATTAATTATTTTTGTACCGTTTTTACTTCAGTGTTTTATCTTTTTCTTTTGATACAAGCATACATATATGCAGGATAAAACGCTCACCATGTTACTGTCCTCTGTTTCCTTGTTTCCATTGTTGTGTGGTACACAATACTCAGCATGCCCATGGCACAGGCAGGTGCCTCTTGCCAATAAAGTATAAATAGCATACGGTGCTGAAGCAGAGTTTTCTGAACTGGATGAGGGTGTCTGGACTGAGGATGTGTAGCTTGTCCAGCGTCCTGGGGGGGTCAGAGCTGGGTGACAGGTCTGGGATTTTAGCAGTCTGACACGGAGATTTGTGATGGTCAGGCGAGAGAGGGCCTCCGGACTGTAGGGGTCGAGTGTCATAGCACTGCTGGGGTTTAGAGTACGTAATATGACCTAGAAGAAGAATCATAGCTTTAAACTGCACTGAATGAAAAATTTGCACAATGCATTATATCCAAATATCCTCTACCTCTCCACCCGTGCAGGGTGCAGCATCAGTATAGCGGGATGTACACAGTGACCCTGGCTGATCAAAGTCATCAGGCAAACCGAATTCTACGCTGCAATTATACGCAAAGACCTTTACAGCTTCCCACATCTTTCCAAAGTCCACTGAGCGTTCAATGGCCATGGCAGCAGGCCGCGGTGACTTGAACACCAAAACCAGATGAGTAAGATAGAATTTCGTTTCCAGGTCTAAACGTATCTCATCCTGCTGCTCCCGCATGGTCCTACCTCCACCTGATGCCCACCAGGTATCTGGATGCAAGAAAGGGTCATCAGCCATGTGAAGAGCTGGGTGAGGATCCTGAGAGCAGGCCTGGGGACTCACAGAAGGTTGGGGACACAGAGGATGCCTGGATGTGCTGTTCCCACAGCAGTTCGAGAGGGTGAACAGGGTCCTGCCACTTGCCAGGTTTCCTATGGGTGGACTACAGGCACGGTCCAGGCAACTAGAAACTGAGGCAGAGGGTGAATGAGAGTCAGTGAGAGTGTGAGATAGTTTATTCCATGACTGAGGATTACAGATCGTTCTTTTGATCTGGCGATGTCCGTGCTGCCAGTGCATTTTCCAAAACATGGCATCGCGGACAAAGCCAAAGTGCTGCTCATTGCGTTTTCTATTAATATTTAATTTGCCTGACCGCTGTGCTGTCACAGAATCCTGTCCTGCCCCCACCCCCGACTGGACAACGTTAAGACTCGGGTTACAGACTATCAAATGCATCAGGAGCGAGCGTGACTTTTGCGTTACATTTGGGACAAGATATAAAAACACAGCGAGTCCTTCAGTGTCACAGAAATTTACATCCTTTACAATAACTCAGTAACTTAAAACATAACCCGAAAGCAGAGGGCACAATGTCGCTGCTGATTTTTAGAAATAAGAGCATCAATGCAAACGGATGATGCGCCTCACCTGCTTCGCCACCGCGCATCACAACCAAAAATAGCCAACCGAGCGCCACCAGCATCAGATGTCGAGGTGTCCCGAGCATATTAGACAGCGTTGTCCTCGTTCTTGCAGTGTTTACAACATGCACAGTGCGTCACACGCTTCCCAGCAGAGATGGGTCCCAACATAATGTGTGCCCTAATTAACAGTCCAACTCATTTCTTTTGCTAATTACGCAATGCGCAAAGTGTCCAGATAAATCCAAGAGTAAGTACTTTTCCCCCCCCCTCGATGTCCTTCCAGGAACAGTACAGACGTCTGAGGCTCAGTTCATCGTTAGGGACAGCTCTCTCGAACAGATGCGGACTGTGCGTTTCAGGTGCACCAAATGAGAAGTCCGTCTGTATTCGGCAGCACATTTAAAACGAAATATTGCTAATTTGCACGCGATAGACCTTTCATGTCCTCCATACTGCGCCAACTAAAATGCAAATAAACTCAAGTAAACGTTTCCATGAATATCCATCCAACCCGACATCTGTGTGAACCGGCAAAGTCCAAAGCACCATGCATTTATGCACAGAGAGGAGTGTGGGCTCTATTTATGGATCTCCTCCACCCACCCACGCACACACGCCCGCACACACAAATAAAACACCCCATTTTACTTGAATCTGCCGATCTTTTATCCACATTGTGGTGCGTCGTGCGCTCTGGGGAAGGGACCTGCGATTACAATGTGAGTCAGTCTCACATGTGAGCTAAACCAGGTCTCCTCACTAACCTTTATAGGGCTATTTAATTACTTTATCT
This sequence comes from Etia nguti, assembly GCA_015106755.1. Lineage (NCBI taxonomy): Eukaryota > Metazoa > Chordata > Actinopteri > Cichliformes > Cichlidae > Etia > Etia nguti. Next base: position 26,659 of record VUQG01012812.1, read on the forward strand.
GCTTCTGCCCCTTTGTTTTTCAGCGGCATTAATTTCAAGTCATAATGCTCTTTGAACTCTGTAGCGGGAAGAAATCCGAGTAGGGAGGCAAAAATACTCCTTTGTGCAGTTATTTGCAACTTGATGGACATTGTGGCAACAAAAGGAACGTTTATGCAAATGAGATGGACAAGAAAATGCCAATTCTTCTATAAAAACCGGCTGCTTGGATAGATTACAGTGACATTTTTCGTTTTTAACACTGGACAATAAACACATGTTCTGGTACACAGTGGTACTTAAAAAATATTTTCAACCACAGGAAACATACTGTACAGTTCTTCGCTGAGCTTGATGCATTTTCTCTTCCTGACACACACACACACACACACACAAACACACACACACACACACACACAGAGTGAACAGTAGCTTTCTTGTCTCTGTACTGACAGGAAAGAGATGAGGGCTGCGATCCATTTTAAATTCTCAGTACGTCTCAAGTCTTCCTCTCTTCTTTGCTTGAGTGTTTCCTTACCACTAGAGG
>VUQG01012812.1:41879-52798 GCA_015106755.1 Etia nguti
GGAAAATTTGTTAAAAAAAAAAAAAAAAAAAGCAGCCAATGTTCAAAGAAAAACTTTGAAAGACCTTCAGAAAACCTGGATACCTATTGCTCAAGACTACTTTGGAAAATCAGAAGAAGGTCTGGCTCCTTGGAAGTAAAATGTAAAGAAATGAGGGGTATATACTCTTATAATGATGAATTTGAAAGTGACACACGATATTTGAATAGTTTTGCTTGTGCCTGTACCAGTTTGTGTTGCAGAAGTTATTTATGGTTGGGGAGCCTTTACTTGAGTCAGTGCATTTGGAGGAACCACAAATAACCGAGCTGAGACAGAAGATCCGTGATGTTCTAACACAAGCAACCATACCTCTCAGGGCTTATGCTGCTGAATATGAGAAGTACTTAGAGCTACACAATTTGGACATACAAGCTTACATTCTCACGTAAGTCTGTGTTTGAAATGATGTGTCCACTTTTTACAAGTGTGAGATGTGGGTCTGTTGGATGTGTGGCCTATATTTAGGATGTGTTCCTTACTGAATGAACTCATGCTTTACTTGTTTCTTTGTTTCTGTCATGTCCCCATCATTTGGCTACCAGATCTTATAATGCAGAAATGACATCCCAAGAACTGAAAAAAGAGGTCCAGCAGCATCTCAAAGAAAAGGAAATAATTGAACAGTCCTTGCCATCCTCCCTAGTGATTGGTCCATTTCATGTTCGTGTTGATGGGGTACGCAAGTCTCTCACAAAAAAAAGAAAGGGTTTGGCCACGGCACTACTAGACCACCTTGCTCTGAAGCTACGTATTCAGGTTGACCAGGTAAGGCTAAGTATTTTCTTCTATTGAGAACATGAGTAATAATAATTTTAATTAGGTGTTATTATTTATTTATTCATTTATTTATTTTTAAAGACATCCTACATTAAATTCAGCTTGAAGTGACATTTTTCTTGTTTTTCTCTTAAATTTTGGTTATTTTTTTCTATGTGTAGGCATGTGAAGAATGTGAAATTATTAGCAGAAAGCTACGTGAGAAACCCTTTGGCATCGAGGAACTGAGTGAAAAGAGGCAGTGGATGAAACAAATCCCAGAACAGCTTAAGAGTTACAAGGTCAAATGGGTGAAGTGGGTGTTTCTGTAGTACATATTATATGAAGAATTACTTTATGAATCCATCCTTCTTTTTCTAATCTGCAAACAGGAACGTCTTGCCAAGACATTGTCAGACTACGAGCTCATAGAAGAATTTTTCCACTCTGTTCCAAACAATGATGTCAACAAAAAGTAAGTGTATGATTGTCATTAGTTAAAAGGGAATTTGTTTTAGATACCTTGTAGGAGACTTTGTGAGATTTATAGTGACTTATCTGTGCAGGTGGACAGCCATTGCATGGCCACAAAAGATAATCAACCAGATGGAAGCAGCAGCCACCCAGCACTTGGAGGATGAGGAGTGCTTCCGCAAGATCCATCTAACTGAGCAGAGCAACTTTGAGGAACATTTGGACAATCTACAGGTTGACTCAGTTGACTATATTTTTGACTTTTAGCTGGAGGTCTAAGGAACTTGGAAGGAGGAGCTTCTTGGATGAGAGGTGAAACGTCTTCAAGCAACTTAAAGAAGTCCAGACGCTTTTCTTTCCAAGCTCCTTAGACTACGATGACCTGGATGACTGAGAACCTTCACAGACTTTTAGCTGGAGGTTTCTTCCTGTTAAAAGGGAGTTTTTTACACCAAATGTTGCCAAGAGCATCTTCAAAGGAGGTCATCTGTTTGTTGGAGTTTTGTCTGTATTTTTGTAGGGTCTTTATCTTACAAAATAAAGTGCCCTGGGGCACCTCTTGCTGTGAATTGGTGCTATGTAGGTAAAACTGATTTGAATTGGTTTTTGCTTTATTAAGCAGACACTTAGAGCAGCGCATGTGTCACTATATGACAGAGCTCCTAATTATACTGATGTTGCATGGTTCTAAAGTAGTCACTCTGTGTTTCTAGATGATTGTTGCTAGGTTTGCGAGCCATGGAGGCATTGATCATGCCCATGAGATGGCCAACGAGGTCAGGCAGAGAAGCAAGCAACTTAAGGACTGCCAGACTATGGCCCAAACTTACAACAACAGAGAACGCTTGTTCGGCATGACAGTCACAAATGTAAGTGAAACAGTGGATCAAGTTAAAGGACTTTTGTGTGATTAATTAAAAAACTAAAGAGTATCTATTTATTATGGGCATTAATGTTTATTACAGTATGACCGTGTGCAGAAGCTTGTAAAAGACTTCCAGCCTTATAGAGATTTATGGACCACCACCTCTGATTGGCTACGCTGGAGTGAAAGCTGGGTCCGTGACCCGCTGTCTTCCATTGATCCTGAGCAGCTTGAGCACAATGTCACTGAAGCCTACAAGACCATCCACAAATGTATTAAACAGTTTAACGACATTCCTGGTAGGTGACACATGTATTACCATTTAAACTTAACAAACTTATGTCTTCTATTTGAAAATATGACTAACATTGTTGTTTTTTAATGGGCTGTTCTTGGTGTCTTACACAACCCTAGACTGCCAAATGGTGGCAAATCTAATTCGCAGCAAGATTGAGGACTTCCGTCCTTACATCCCTCTAATTCAGGGACTAAGGAACCCAGGGATGAAGAGCCGCCACTGGGAGATGCTTTCAGAACGCACTCAAATTAAAGTCAAGCCTAAAGCCAACTTGACCTTGTCTTGCTGCCTGGAGCTTGGCCTACAGCACTACGTGGATGACATAGCTCAAGTGGCCGAGGTGGCTGGGAAAGAATACTCTATTGAACAGGTGCTGCTGAACAAGAATCCTTGTCTAAACTGTTTCATATATTGTTTGTAAAGATTTTAATGTTGTTGCTTCCTTTTATCCTCTGCAAAATGTAGTTCAGATAGGGATGCTTCTGCTGTTTTAAAGCAGTAGGAACTCTACTCATTTTGACTATGTACACTGTCAGTGTGTGAATTTTTTTCGCTAAAACCGATGCTGCTTCCTCTTTTATCCCATACATTTTCACCCAGGCCCTGGAAAAGATGGAAAAAGAGTGGTCCACAGTAGTCATTGATGTTTTGCCCTATAAGAACACAGGAACCTACATTTTAACGAGTCCAGATGAAGTGTCTCAGTTGCTCGATGACCACATTGTCATGACACAGAGCATGTCTTTCTCACCCTTCAAAAAAACCTTTGAGGCACAAATCAACACCTGGGAGAGTAAGCTCAGAATGACTCAGGTACACAACAAAGACACCTATCAGCTGTGGAAGTCTTGTGATTTGTGACATTGTTGTGTAGTTTCTCATGTTGTGCTGCTGCCCTCTTTTGGTGTATACAGGATGTACTGGAGGAGTGGCTGATGTGCCAGCATTCGTGGCTGTACCTAGAACCCATATTCAGTTCTGATGACATCAATCAGCAGCTGCCTACAGAAGGAAAAAGATACCAGCAAATGGAGCAAAAATGGAGGAGTATTATGAAAAGTGCCTTTAATAATCGAAAGGTCAGAGAGAGGCTTAGAGTTCTGTGTGGAACAAGAGAATACTGGTGGTTCAAGTGTTTGTTGTGGACTATATATGATTGTTTTTGTGAATGTTTCTAGGTGATCGATCTGTTTCCAGATGCTCGTCTACTAACGCAACTTAAGAATTGCAACAGACTTTTGGAACAGGTGCAGAAGGGTCTCAGTGAGTACTTGGAAACAAAACGAAGTTTATTCCCCAGGTAAGACAGAGAAAATGGGTCAGTGTTAAAAAAAGACTATGTTTTAATCTTTAAATTTTATGAAAAAGAGCTTTTTTAAATCACCTTTTTCCACATGATGTCCCAAACAGTGAGAAACCCCCCAAAACTGCCTATTCCTGTTATAAATGAGCAGAGTTGAGATTTTGAGTCTAGGTAACAAAGTAACTGTTTAATGCACCATAAATATTTGCTTGTAGGTTTTACTTCCTGTCAGATGATGAGCTCCTGGAGATTCTGTCCCAAACCAAAGATCCCACTGCAGTTCAGCCACACCTGCGTAAATGCTTCGAGAACATTGCACAGGTTTGTTTTGGCTCACTATTACATGTTAAGAAAAGACAACATGTGCAAAACATGGCTAAGACTTCTATCGTTTCTTAGCTTCAGTTTCAGTCAGACCTGCAGATCACACACATGTACTCTGGAGAAGGGGAGCAGGTGAAACTGTTCTTTCCAGTTTGTCCTACTGGTAATGTGGAGGACTGGCTGAGGGATGTGGAGAAGTCTATGAAAGCTACTTTGAGGGATAACATTGGCCGCTCACTCAAAGACTACCCTGAGGTACATGAACCTGACTTTCATTGTTTTTCGCATGTAATAGGCATTTCAACAAGATGCTATGTGATTTCTTTTCTCAGCAACCACGTGTAGAGTGGGTGTTATCATGGCCTGGTCAAGTGGTGATAGCAGGCTGTCAGGTCTTCTGGACAACTGAGGTGTCAGAGGCTTTGGAGCAGAGAGACTTGGCCACCCGTCTTTATCCTCAGCTACAGACACAGGTGTGGATGTGATATTAGACTGGCCAGTCAAAAATATAGCCATTTTATTGCTCTGACTGCACTGAACACTGTTCACACAAGAGTCTAACAACATTGTTAACATTCTACCCTTTTTTTGTGAAGTTGGGGGACTTAGTGAAGCTTGTGCGAGGACAGCTCTCTAAGATGCAGCGAGCTGTGCTGTCTGCCCTTATTGTCATAGAAGTCCATGCTAAAGATGTAGCAGCCAAAATGGTGGAGCAGGAGGTCTCAAGCATCAATGACTTTGAGTGGATCAGCCAACTTAGGTTTCCTTCTTATTTTGCTGTTGTTTTTACTTCTGAACTTTGGAGTCTCCTTTAGGGTATAAATGTGAAACATTATGGGTGCAGGAGTGTTACGTTAACATGATGCTGTTTGTAGATACTACTGGGCAAAAGGTGATTTGTACATCCGCGCAGTAAATGCAGAATTTCTGTATGGCTACGAGTACCTTGGTAACTCTGGACGGCTGGTCATCACTCCACTCACTGACAGGTAAAGGTTACTCTACCCTGTTTTTAACTGAATGTGATTCACCAATTTGAACACTAATCTGGCTTTTTTAGATGCTACTTGACCCTGACAGGAGCTCTGCACCTGAAGTTTGGAGGGGCACCCGCAGGTCCGGCAGGCACAGGAAAGACAGAAACAACTAAAGACCTTGGAAAGGCTCTGGCCATCCAAACGGTAGTTTTCAACTGTTCTGATCAGCTGGACTTCATTGCAATGGGCAAATTTCTCAAAGGACTGGCCAGGTAACAGCTTGTTGGTACGACACAATGATTCAGCTGTTACAAAATGTAGCATCGTACATTTGTGATTCCTTATCTGGCTCACACTTTCCAGCTCTGGTGCCTGGGCCTGCTTTGATGAGTTTAATCGTATTGATGTTGAGGTGTTGTCTGTGGTGGCGCAGCAGATCACCACTATACAAAAGGCCCAGCAGCAACGGGTGAGAAGCTGATTGCACTTTTTTACACTTTCACACCACTACCTACAACAGCTACAGATTTAAGTATCACTTAAATATCTATACATATATATTACCTAATTTTTCTCAAAAAGCTAATTATTCATGTTGTGTTTTTAGGCAGAGAGGTTTGTGTTTGAGGGGGTGGAGATCCCTCTCGTCCCGTCTTGCGCTGTATTCATCACTATGAATCCTGGTTATGCTGGCCGCACAGAACTGCCTGACAATCTCAAGGTTTGACATGATAACTTGAACTTAAGTAATTGTGTAATTGTAACACTGAGGATAAGCTGATGAGGTTCAGAAAATGAGATCACATCTTCCACAGGCCCTGTTTCGTCCCGTGGCCATGATGGTACCTAACTATGCGATGATAGCTGAGATCTCCCTATACTCATTTGGCTTCAGTGATGCCAAAGTTCTCTCCAATAAGATCACGACAACTTTCAAACTCTCCTCTGAACAGCTGAGCTCTCAGGTATGAACTCAGAGGACTCATCATATCTCCTCAAAGATGCTATAAATGGCAACACCAGTGTCATTTACAGCGGAAAACTGAAACAGTTGTATTTTATACAGAATCTGCCACAGTTGGGAGTGGAGACTCTCTACCAGTGAGCATTTTTATCGCTCATTGGTAGAGAGTCTTCAAATTTTCTTATTTTTTCTGGTATTTTTTGTGGTTTGTATAGTTTTACTTTAATATTGATGTTGTTTTTGATGTTTACTAAATGATGAGAACAAATACCTAAACTGCAATAAATCAGTTTGAACAGAAATTCTTTTTTTGTTTTTACTAGTTTTTGACTTTGTAAAATTGGCAAATAAGACATTAAACTGTATGTAGAGTCATAATGTTACAAAGAATTGAACTCTTTGTTGACCTTTGTGCTTTGTCCTGTGAAGGATCATTATGATTTTGGTATGAGAGCTGTGAAGACTGTGATATCAGCTGCTGGAAACCTAAAAAGGGAAAATCCTAACATGAATGAGGTGCCATTATTTTTCTCTTGTGTGTGTCTAGAAGTAGATTTGTGAGCTGTAAAAAATCTTTTGATTGCAAATTTAAAAATGATATTATTTTACGATCTGTCCTGTAGGAGCTGATTTGTCTTCGGGCCATTCAAGATGTCAATGTACCAAAGTTTTTACAGGACGACCTGATGCTCTTCAATGGCATCGTGTCTGATCTTTTTCCCAAGATAAAACAGGAGCCGATCAATTATGGCACACTGGAAGAGTCCATTCGTAATGTCTGCACCGCGAAGAACCTCAAAGATCTTGATGGTCAGTGTTTCTAAAAGTGTTTCTTTTGTCTTTATTTTTGAGTGAGTAAATAACAGAAGTGTGTGGGCATTCCAGGGTATATTAATAAGTGTATTCAGCTGTATGAAACCACTGTGGTGAGACATGGCCTGATGTTGGTGGGACCTTCTGGATCAGGGAAAACCAAAGTGAGTCATTTTCATGTTGTTCTTGTGTTTAATGTTTTTGTGTTACTGTATCTTAATAAACACTGTGCATTTTAGTGTTATGAGATTCTAGGTGCAGCAGTAACAGCTCTGGAGGGCCAGCCCTCTGTGAGCGGCGGTGTCTACGAGGCTGTTCAAATATATGTCCTCAACCCAAAGTCAATTACCATGGGACAACTTTATGGAGAGTATGACCTGCTCACACATGAGTGGTAAGAATGCCACTTCTTACACGATTTATAGAAGAGATTAAAAAAGACACCAACATTTGGGCTTTTTTTCCACCCCTGTAGGACAGACGGTATCCTCTCATGTCTTATTCGCCAAGGCATAGCATCTATGGACCAGAAGAAAAAGTGGTACATGTTTGACGGGCCAGTGGATGCTGTGTGGATTGAGAACATGAACACTGTCCTGGATGACAACAAAAAGCTTTGTCTCAGCTCTGGCGAAATCATTAAGCTCACCGATGTAAGATGAAGGTTTCGTTTTCCCAACCTTGGGTTTTCAGTCAGTCTGCTATCTCTTCTCCAATTTTGTTTTTCATCTTTCTTGATAGGTGATGACCATGATGTTTGAGGTGCAGGACCTGGCAGTTGCATCTCCGGCTACAGTGTCTCGCTGTGGTATGGTCTACTTGGAGCCAAGTATTCTGGGCCTCACCCCTTTCACAGAGTGCTGGCTGAGGCAGATTCCTAAAGCCCTGAAACCATACAAAGAGATGCTCAGCTCTCTGTTTGACAGGTTTCTGCAGGTAAAAGAGTAGTCAGCATTACTGAGACAGTACAATATTAAAGCTTTTGGCTGTTACAGTATTTATAAAAACAATTTAATTCTCTGTATTTTATTCAGGACTCCATTACATTTGTTCGCACTTCAGTAAAGGAGGTCATCGCATCTCTGGACAGCAACCTTACCTGCAGTCTGCTTAAAATGATGGACTGCTTTTTCACTCCCTTCAATATTAAAGAGGTTTGTGTCAATCTTGGCTGTGTCAGAATGTCTCTTATGCGTTCATTGGTCAGGATAACTGAAGAATAAAACACTAATAGTTACAGCTGCAAAAATAAATACTCCTCCATCAGGTTTTAAAGAGATGGATTTCTCAAAAACTGTAGTATTGTTTGAATTAACATAAAGTTAACAGAAAATAATGTAATCTTCATAAATAATATATTTGCATAATTTTTCTTTCACTTTTACAAAGATGAAAATACTCTGTATATACTCTTTCATGATCGTTTAGGGTGAGAGGCCACCACCTCAAGCGAAATTGGACCGTCTGAAGGAGCTGATTGAGCCCTGGTTCTTTTTCTGTCTGGTGTGGAGTGTAGGAGCCACAGGAGATGCAGCTAGCTGCCAGCGCTTCAGTGCGTGGCTCAGAAACAAAATGGCAGAAGAGAGGGTCAGCTCACCATCTTTGCTTTGGCATCCCAGACACAATGAATATATATTTAGTATAATATATGTCCACTGGATAATTTTTGACAGCAGTTTATTTCAAAATTGTAAATGTATTTCTCCTTCAGATCAACTTGTGTTTTCCAGAAGAAGGCTTGGTGTATGACTACAGACTTGATGATGGAATAAGGAATCAGGATGGTGACAGTGAAGATGAGGGAGAAAAAGTAAACGAACAGAAATTTTTACATAGATGTTAGATGAAACTATCAATACATTTTTTGCTGAGTCAGCCTTTTTTTCTGTACTATAGGTCCAGTGGGTCAGCTGGATGAAGTATGCAAAGAGTGTAGTAATCACCCCAGAAACAAATTTTTCAGACATTATTGTTCCAACTGCTGACACAGTGAGAATGTCTTTCCTATTGGATATGCTTTTAACCAATAAGAAACCTGTGAGTACAGCTTCTTATGATTAAAGTAATTTTCAAGGTTTTTAATGGAAAGTTAAAAATGTTGAAAAGATTAAAACAGTTTAATCTGTTTAATGTGCGTGTGTTTCCAGGTGCTCTGTATTGGGCCAACTGGCACAGGAAAGACCATGACCGTGTCAAACAAGTTGCTAAATAACATGCCCGCTGAATACATCACACACTTCCTCATGTTCTCTGCCCGCACTTCAGCCAATCAGACTCAAGATTTCATTGACAGCAAAGTAGACAAAAGGTACCGAGATGTGTTGAATTCCAAATTAAACCAACTAGATATTTTCAGCAAGGCAACAATATCACTGAGCCTCGCCCTTTGATTGGTGCATGTTCTTGTGTGTCAGATGGAAAGGTGTGTTTGGACCTCCAATAGGGAAGTACTTTGTCTTTTTCATCGATGACCTAAACATGCCCATGTTGGAGACCTATGGTGCTCAGCCTCCCATTGAACTGCTGAGGCAGTGGATGGACCACGGAGGCTGGTACGACAGGACTCAGATAGGTGAGAGCTTTCAGCGTATTTCATGTTCTTACTTTTACTGTTGCATTGCACCAGGAATATTTCTGTATAAATATTTGAACCTTTTAGCTTCATTTTGTACTAATTGCCTAGTTTTACCATCTGAAGGCATTCTTACAAAATTGATCATTGATGTTCCAACACTAAAATTTGTGTTTCATTTCAATATTTTGGATCAGAAATGAAGCGTTCACAGTATTGAGGTTCTCTTTTTGTTTGGACAAAGGGACTTTCAAGAAACTAGTGGATATCAATTTTGCCTGCGCCATGGGACCCCCAGGTGGAGGGCGAAACCCCATAACTCAGCGCTTCACACGCCACTTCAACTTCTTGTCCTTTACTGAAATGGATGATGCCAGCAAGAAAAAGATTTTTTCTACCATTCTAGGAAGTTGGATGGGTAAGTAGGACTACCAAGTCCTACCACCGGGTTTGAATTTCAAGACCACATGTTAACGTTATGTTAGTGGATGCAGGATAGCTATTAGCCTAAAAACCTTTCTGACTCATTATTTGTTTTTTTTCACATGGAAATATGAGTACAAAGGAACCAGGCAGTAAGTTTAGGGATACAGAAAATGGAAATGGAAATGTTGCTTAATACTCAGTCAGTTTTATACTTGTGTTTCTTTAATACAAAAAGAACCAAAGTGTTTTTGAATTATGGCCAGGTAAAACAGCTCAACTGTTAAATAGAGGATTTCTGAAAACAACAAACTTGGACCAGTGCTTTCTGAAAGTATTCCAATCTAATGCATTTCTTTATTTCTCTGCGTGTCTCTCTATCTCTGTCTTTTTTTCTATCAGCACCTGTACCAACAATCCAGCCACTGAATGAGTCTCTTGTAGATACCACTATCCGAGTCTACTCTACCATTACCTCCCAGCTGCTCCCAACTCCAGCCAAATCCCATTACACTTTCAATCTCAGAGATCTATCCAAAGTCTTTCAGGGCATCCTCATGGCTGAGGCTAGAATGATAGAGGTAAGTCTAACATGATTAATTATGTTGGTAGTTATACAATACAGTACAACTTTATTTATATAGCACATTTAAAAACCAGAGGTACGCCGAAGTGCTTCACAAAATCCAGTAAAAGCAGTAACAAAATACCAATAAGTTAGCAGGTGGAAGATATTAGTTAACCAAGCATGCAAGGTAAGCAACTATCAAAATAAAACTTTAAAGGTTAAATCAATACAAGACATTGTTCAACAAAACAGAAGAGAAGGATTTGCATAACGGTACACTTACAAAATGCAGACTTTAGCTAGCCGGGAAGGCTAAGTCAAATAGATACGTTTTCAGTTGAGATTTAAAAGACTGGATCGAATCAGACGTGCGAATAGCTTGAGGGAGATTGTTCCAGAGGTTTGGTGCAACTGAAGCGAAGGCACTGTTACCTCTGGTCTTAAGTCGTGACCTAGGTTGAACCAAGAGCAACTGGCCTGATGATCTCAGTGCTCTCCTAGGAATATACAGGCTGAGAAGATCAGTAAGGTAGCTAGGCG
>VUQG01012812.1:58231-91951 GCA_015106755.1 Etia nguti
GTTGTTTAAAAAAAAAAAAAAAAAAAAAAAGAGCAGTATTTGGATATACACTGCTCAAAAAAAGATAAAGGAACACTTTAACATACATTTAACTATACAGATATTTACTGGGGATTGGGTTAGGAATTACAGGATGCCACATTGTTTGATGGAAATGAAAATGAAGATGTCAGTGGCCTCTACCTGTAAAATTAATTCTGTTGCCTCATTGCCCCTCTAGTGCACCTGTTAATGTCATTAACACCAAAGCAGCTAAAACATAATGACCCCAACTGCTACTTAACTGACCACATCAATATCCCATAAGTTTAACTATCTTGATGCTATATTCTGATTAAAAAGTGTTGCTTTAATTTTCTTTTAGCGGTGAATGTGATATGTAATTATATGATCAAGCGTTGGTATCATAAAGTATCCAGTCCACATAATTGATATGTTAACAACAACATCACAGGTACCTGCAGTGGTTTTTAACAAACTGTGGACACATTATTAACACACACATGCTTAAATAGATTTTTGATTTAGTGCTTACCCATAAATGCTTCCTATGGTCACCCAGGAAAGGGACAGTGGGTTGGAGGTTGTGAAACTCAGTGACCGGGACTTCCTGCGCAGGCTTGAGAATGCAATCCGCTTCGGTAAACCCTGCCTCTTAGAGAATGTGGGAGAAGAACTAGATCCTGCTCTAGAACCTGTCCTGTTACAACAGGTGACTACTCGCACACCTGCTGCAAACAAATGGTTCTTTTTATTTCAGTGTTATTCACATTTCTAACACACCACTATGTTTATCTCACACCTATTAAGACTTTTAAGCAGCAAGGCCATACTTTACTGAAACTGGGCGATTCACTCATCGACTACCACGAGTCTTTCAAGATGTACCTCACAACCAAGCTGCCCAACCCACACTACTCTCCAGAGTTTTCTGCCAAAGTCACACTCATTAACTTCACCCTGTCACCCAGGTAACACACATATTAATTTTAGTATCTGCTGTGATTTTAATTTATTTAGCCCATCACTGAAAAGATTGGCAGGATGTTAAAATGTTATTGCTTGGACATTGTCCTGACTCCTGTAAACCTGTTTCTGTTGGTGATACTTACTCATACCCTCTGAATTTGTGGAACTGTGCATTCTATTTATATTCAGTGGTCTACAAGACCAGTTGTTGGGGATGGTGGTGGCTAAAGAGCAGCAAGACTTGGAGGTTGCAAAGAACCAGCTAATCACCAGCAATGCCAAGATGAAGCAGGAGCTGAAAGAAATTGAGGATGAGATACTGTTCCGACTCAGCTCCACAGAGGGCAACCCTGTGGACAATGAGGAGCTCATCCGAGTGTTGGAGGCTTCGAAGATCAAAGCTGGAGAGATCAAGGTCAGGCAGTGGAAGAGTTTTGTGTCTAATATCATAAATTGGGGAAGTGTTTAAATAATTTTCTTTACACTCTTGTTCATAAAATGTTGGTGATGCATCATTAAACTTATAAGCCACATTTGCTCTGTTTTCTATGTCTGGGTTTCTGGCAGGCTAAAGTGAAGGCAGCAGAAAAGACGGAGCAGGACATTGATGCCGCCCGTCTGGAGTATATCCCTGTGGCTGTGCGTGCACAGATCCTCTTCTTCTGCGTGTCAGATCTGTCCAATGTTGACCCAATGTACCAGTACTCTCTGGAGTGGTTCCTGGGAATCTTTTTGTCTGGTATTGCCAACTCTAAAAGTGCAGGTAGTCAGCAAGATTATACACTCAACTATATGTGTGAAGATAACAAAATCACAAGAACTGCTTTATGATGTACATATATGAAAACCAGATGTGAACAATGTTATAATAGTACCTTTTTTCTTGACATGTTTCACACAGACACAGTGGAGGAGAGAATCTGGAACATCAATGAATATTTCACCTTCAGCCTGTATGGTAATATATGCCGCAGCTTGTTTGAGAAACACAAACTGATGTTTGCCTTTCTTCTGTGTGCTCGCATCATGATGAACGACAACAAGATTGATATGGTGAGTGACAGCATAAAGGGGCTCTCTCATCTTCTTTAAGCAGCCTAAATACACGTGATGAAGCTATGTTGTCTCCCTTTGACAGGTCGAGTGGCGCTACCTGTTGTCTGGAGGAATGCCTGTCCAACAGCTGGCCAACCCAGCAGTAAGTTGGCTGTCAGACCGTGCCTGGCAGGACATTTTAGGCCTCAGCACTCTGGAAAACTTTTCCAACCTGGCACAAAGCTTCCCTGAACATCTGGAGGGCTTCAAGAAAATTTTTGACAGCAGCCAGCCTCACAGGCATGTAAAGCCAAACACCGTGCTAACACACTGACACTTTGTACCTTCATTTGTACCTTGCAGAAGCTGTGAATGTCTAACAAACTGTGTTTTTGTCTGTATATGTGCCTAAAGGGAGTCCCTCCCAGGAGCGTGGGACGCCATGCTGGACTCTTTCCAGAAGCTGTTGGTCCTGCGCTGTCTGAGGGCTGACCGCCTCATTCAAGGCCTGCAGGACTTTGTCGCTGCTCAGTTAGGACAGCGCTTCATAGAGCCTCAGGTAGTGTACCTCTCCTTTCATCAAATTCATAGTAAATCCCAATTGTGTGCAGTGACATAAAGATATGAGACAGTATGTGATAACATCATTTATGGCTTTTTTCTTTTTCCATCTTTCTGCAGACATCAGACCTGTCTGTCGTCTTCACAGAGTCATCTTCCTCCACTCCCCTGATCTTTGTTCTGTCCCCTGGCACCGACCCTGCTGCTGACCTCTACAAGTTTGCTGATGTCATGCAGTTCTCCAAGAAAATGAGCGCTATCTCTCTAGGCCAAGGCCAGGTCAGTTTTAGAAGGGGGGCCTGGGAATTCTCACTCTCTCTCACACACGCACTCTCTGACTCACAGGGACCTGCTGTAAATCACATTTTCACTGAACCAGGCCACTTTCATTTGTCTTGGTGAGAATGAGAATGAGAACACCTATGTGCTAATTGTTTTCACTATTTATGACCATTCCAGGACAATGTACTCCAGGGGCCATAAATGAGCTTCAAAAGCTTGAACGATAAATGCAGACTCAGTGTCCAAAAACCTTAAACTGTGCTGGCAACATTCTTCTAGCAGCACACTTTAGCCGTTCAATAGACATTAGCATCACATTACGTGCAATTACGTGAGTTAGAATCTTGGCTCATGTCGAGCTTTTTGTATCCCCCCTTCTCAATTTCTGTCTGCATTCAATTGAGTGTCCAAAACCTTTCTGCTGTAAGGAGATGCACTGAGGCCCACAGTCAAAATATTATTTATGAGACCAGCTTCTCCAATAATGATTAAACCTATCAGAAATGCTGTCATTTGTGTGATTCAGGGTCCCTGGGCTGAGAGTATGATGCACGATGCCATGGAAAGAGGTCACTGGGTTTTTTTCCAGAACTGTCATCTGGCACCCAGCTGGATGCCTACCCTGGAGAGACTTATTGAAAACATCAACCCACTAAAGGTGACAACAAGAGGAAACAAATATAAACCAGATGCAAAATATACCTCAAAACAGATCTTCAGTGTGTATATGTTAGACCAGCCAAGGACACAGAGCTTTTTCATCCTTTATATTCCAAGGGAAAAATCTGTCTCTTTTCCTCCACAGGTGAACGAGAACTTCCGCCTGTGGCTCACAAGTCTTCCCAGCAATAAGTTCCCAGTGTCTGTTCTGCAGAATGGTTCCAAGATGACCATTGAACCTCCAAGGGGCATCAAGGCCAACCTACAGAAAACCTACATGAGGCTCACTAATGATTTTCTCTCCTCTTCCTCCAAGGTCTGTCTCAACTCCTTCTCAGTGTCTCTGATCAGTTTCCAATATTTAGCTCCCGCTGTTTTGTTTGAGAACATATAGTAAAGTGTTCTCAAACCAGTGTGTAGATTTGCTGTGGATGATTCCTCTCCTCTTCTTTCTTGTCTAGAAAGCAGACTTCAAGTCTTTGCTGCTGTCTCTCTGCCTGTTCCATGGAATTGCTTTGGAGAGACGAAAGTTTGGCCCTTTGGGCTTCAACATTCCCTACGAGTTCACTGATGGCGACCTGAACATCTGCATCAGCCAGCTCAAAATGTTCCTGGATGAGTACCAGGACATCCCATACAAGGTGGAGCCAACACTTCTGTCTCTGTTTCATTACCTATTTGAAGATGATGTTTCAAATTGCTCCTACTTACACATACTGCTATTGCCAAATGTTTCTTACAGATAGTTGATGCATAAGCTATAAGCAGAAAAACAAGCCATCTAGGAAGGATGCCTGAGTTTCGGTTTTGGGTGGAGAATATGTGTGTGCATATGCCTGTGCCAAGCATGTTCATTTGTCTGTCTCCCATTGCTGTCCTCCACCTGTCCAGGTTCTAAAATACACTGCAGGGGAGATTAATTATGGTGGCCGTGTGACAGATGACTGGGACAGACGATGTCTGCTCAGTGTGCTGGAGGACTTCTATTGTCCTGCTGTTCTCAGTAGTGATCATGTCTACTCTGCATCTGGAGTCTACCGGCAAATAGACACAAAACTGGATATCAAGGTTAGATAAACTCAGGAACATTTAAAAGATCACGATAAGTAGATGAGAATGGTCTGTTAGCTTTGACCTTTGTCTACATGAGTTGTTGCACAAAACTACGTTTTGTTTGTATTGGAATTTCAGGGTAACTCTCTTTACTATACATAATTTTGAGTTTGTAACAGGCTATTGATTGTGAGACAAGCAAAGTATAAAAGGCACCTTAAAGTGTGTGCCTTGTCAAACTTAAATAGGGGCATATGTTTTTAAAAAAGCAGAAAAGAGTCATGCTATATTCATTTTTGGAAGTAAGGCTGAGTTAGCCAAGCCTGGGGGGAAACATCAGTCATGTAAAACACCATGAGTCACACAACCATCAAATACAAATCAGTCATAGAGAACAAAAGTTTCCACAGGTCAGAGAAGTTAAACTATCACAGGAGTTACTGTGCTGCAATGCCAAAGTGTTTCCCTTTGTGTGAGTTTGTTCTTTAACAAGTTCACAACAATAGAAACTATTTTCTCTCTTCTTGCTGCCATTCCCAAACAAGGAAATATAACAAGAGAGGCTGTGAGTATTTGCCTGCAGTAACACAGATTGCAGAAAAGCCTGAAAGCTTGTGATTTAAGCTTAGACTAGAAATGCAGTCCAATCAAGACATTTTGTTAAATCTGCTGTAAGATGTTAACTCTGATCATGTCAAACACTGACTGCTTGACTGACTCGCTGTCATGGCAATTGTGACCTTAGGGTTATTTGGCATACATTCGTGGTTTGCCCATCAATGACACACCTGAGATCTTCGGTCTCCATGACAATGCTTTCATCAGCTTTGCTCAGAATGAGGCCTTCGCCTTGTTAGAAGCCGTGGTTCGTCTCCAGCCCCGAGCTACATCTGCTGGGGGCAAAACTCTTGAGGAGGTACCGATACAGATTAGTTTGTCTTTAGATGTCTTTATTATTACTACTAGCATCATGTTATTGATTGCTTAATAATTCAATTTAGCACTAATTGTTATTGATTGCTTAGTAATTAAATAAAGTTTGAGAGGTGCGGGGCATGTGATGTGCTGTCTGTGATCTGTGTCTCTTTCTGTGCTATAGATAGTGGAGGAGATAGTGGCAGGCATCGTTGAAAAGATCCCTCCTCCTTTCGACGTTGAAGAAGTGATGGAAAAATACCCGGTCCTCTACGAGGAGTCCATGAACACTGTGCTCATCCAGGAGGTCATCAGGTAACATTAGGCTGTACTATTAAACAATTGATTAAATGGTTAAAAAAAATCCATTCCATTTCATTCCACTCTGCCCTTCATTATAAACCCCTGTACTATGTACTAACTATGTAATCATACTTGTGTATAAGCTGATGTAGCTGGCATCAGAAATTTGTCCAGAGTGAGTCTGAAGGCCGAAGGTCCCAGAATCCGACTTAGCATCAACAAACTTTTTTTTTTTGAATATAGAGTATAAATATTTTGTCCATTAAGTGAAGGTTTTATGTTATCATGAAGAAATGTGAGGAGAAATGAAACATACAGGGTCATTTCATCATCCCTCTGCAAGGTGAATGCTTATCTGTTTTTGTGGAGCTATGCACAAAAAGAAATGTTTGCACATTAATCAACCTGATCTGGGAGTGTCTCATTACCTCACACATATTAGTAGATTTCTGGTAAGTCGTGCCCTGAAAATTGTGTTTTACTCAAACTGTGGGCATATGGTTATTAGTGCTTTAGTAACTTGTAATTATGTTTTTATTTTTATCTTTCAGATATAACAAGCTGCTGGAGGTCATCTCTCTGAGTCTCAGAGATATTGTGAAGGCTTTGAAAGGTTCAGTGGTGATGTCATCAGCGCTCGAGCTTATGGCCCGCAGCTTATTCAACAATGCGGTGCCTGATATGTGGAAAGCCAAGGCAAGGCACACACAGCTGTTACTTTACATGTGACTCACTTTGTAGCAGGTGCTGCACATGTGAATGTATTCTCTTTTTTTCTCTCTGTTGTTATCTTTTTTTTCAAATTTCTGTATCACTAGATTGTGCACAGTGACTTAAAATATTTGAAATGCCATTTCACTGGGCAGAAAATCAAATAAACTTTTGGTGACATTTCTGTTCTCCTCCTAAAATGTAATAATATGCTTTCTGAGAATGCACAGAACATACAACCAATACAACAGTTTGCCTCTGCTGTTCTCGTTCTTCAGGCCTACCCGTCGCTGAAGCCTCTGGCCTCCTGGGTGTCAGACCTGCTTCAGAGGATCAATTTCCTTCAGAGATGGATCTCTAACGGCATTCCACCTGCGTTCTGGATCAGTGGCTTCTTTTTCCCGCAGGCTTTTCTCACCGGAACCCTCCAGAATTATGCCCGTCGCTCCGGCACCTCAATTGACACGATTGGATTTGACTTTGAGGTCAGACTGTAGGCTGCCTCACTAGCAGCAATGTTTTAAAGAACAGCCTTACAGATTTAGAACACTGCTTCATATCTGTATGTATATAAAGTGTTACATTCATAATGACTTTGACCCACCCCCCAACCCTAACCCAGGTTTTCACTTGGCCTACTTTTTTGTGATGACTTATCCTTCAGGTATTAGTGAAGTCAGTGTCAGAGATTACAGAAATACCAGACACAGGCTGCTACATCCACGGTCTATTCCTGGAGGGGGCTCGCTGGGATAACAAGGCAGGTCAGCTCACAGAGTCCAGGCCCAAGGAGCTCTACACGCAAATGGCCGTCATCTGGCTGATCCCCAAACCCAACCGAAAACCTCCAGCCTCAGGGATCTATGTATGCCCTATCTACAAGACACTCACACGAGCCGGTCAGTATATAGAGGAGTGAGTGAGAGGACTTATGTAGATATAGATTAGTTAGCTTTTTGTAAATTTGGGGGAAAAAAACAAAATGAAAAGTCCATGTTTGTGAAACTCTGGCTCAGGTTATGATCTGTAGTCAGTAGGTGTGCCGTCATATGTTTGTGCGTATCTCTGTTTGCTGGTTTTATTACTCACCCAAAATAGACTCCAGTGAGGGTCCAATTTCATGAAGCATCTGAAAGTGCTGAAAGTGCAGCTCAGTATTTTCCACTCACAGCGCAATGCCAACATCTTGGCACCTTAGGCTGCTCACAAATCCTTCCCTCAGTGTAGCGATGAAAAAACAGAAATGGTTTAAAACACTTTTGTCTTTCAGTCACTGAACTGCTCTTTGTGCTTTTGCAGGGACTCTGTCCACCACCGGCCACTCTACCAACTATGTGATATCGGCGGAGCTGCCAACACGTCACACTCAGAGCCACTGGATCAAACGGGGTGTTGCACTCATCTGTACACTGGACTACTGAGCAAATGCACACGTTTACACGCACTTGCAAAACCACATGCAAAAAAAACAAAAAAAACACCCGGCCATGACGACGATCAAATAAAACCGAGGTTTCTATGTGCACCCTTTGGCACGAGAAATTAGTTATATTGGCTATTATTAGTTATTAGTTATCTTCTTTAATCTGTCTAATAAACTGTTCACAAGCAATATAATCTGTGGTTATTTACTTTCACTAAAATCACTTGGTAATTGGATCCTTTTTTGTGTTTATTTTCTGCACAGCAAAATATACAACCGTTATTACCACTAACTAGTTTCACCTCCCCACAGCGCTCATTTGTTACTTGAATATCCGTCCTGCTCCTTTAAGGCGGCCGCGTAGGTCAGTTGAGAAATATGACTTGACTGAAGTAGGGTGGCGCTTAAACTACTGTGACAGTGACTGGCCATGTGAATGCAGCTGGAGGAGTCGAGATCAGCGGGAAACCAAGATCAACAGATAATCGTCACCACTACCTTTTTTTTTTAACCCCCCCCCCAAACACGTCTGACTGGAATTTTCTTAAATGGTTCATTTGCGCTCAAATTCTTTTTTGGATTTTCTCCCAAGGGCCACCCCAGATCGGTAAAGTTCAGAGAGCCACATTTAAAGAATATAATTCTAGTGTAGTTTCCCCAAATGGACTCTGACTTATAAGCCTGTGTGAAGATAGAGTGGAGTCACTGTGGTAGAGTCCGCACGGGACAGGCGGATGCGTTAGAGGTCTCAGCTTTACGCATTTACCGGAGGAGGGCTGGACTCATCGCGTTAATCCGGAGAGTTGCTCACAGTTTGTCCCTCTGTGCACCGCTGTTGACAGCAAGCCGGTGTGAAACATGCTGCAAAATGGAAACGGAAAGCAAAAAGATCCGCAACCGCCAAATGCTGGTGAGACAGAGTCAGACTCCACGGATGGCAACCCGAAACTGCAGCAGCAGCAGCCGGCAGTTCCCCTAGCCGCCGACAAGAAGGACGCCGAGTCCACACACTTCCCCATGCCCACTTACCCCAAACTGGAGATAAAGCGAAACGCGGTGACGGACGATTATAAAGTCTCCAATCAGGTTCTGGGCTTGGGGATCAACGGCAAGGTCCTCGAGTGCTTTAACAAGAAAACTGGAGAGAAGTGCGCGCTAAAGGTATTGAAGTCTCATGAGTATATCATAAATTGTCTCCGACCCTCCTGTTTACGTTCTCACAGTATAACTGCAGACTTTTTAGCTTTTTAAAAGATAGCTTCAGATCCTCCTAGCTGAAAGAACACCTGTTTCTGATACAAGTTTATCTCTCACTTTGTTTGGATGTAATAACATAGATGTCCACTATCCAGACTGGTCAATCCATTTGGAAAAACAGGCGTCAGTCCATTGGATTATGGTGGTGTGTCTAAGTATTTATTTATATCACTTGTTGCTCCTCTAAATTTGATCATAATCTAATACAAGTATGGTTTAAATACCAAACTGTGTGGAAACACGAATCTACAAGCTATCCTGAAGTGTTTGTTTGCACTGTAGGTTTAAAATATAAGAGTGTAAACTTGTGTAGACAAGAATCAAGAACTATGACCTTTATGGAAGTAGGATTTTCTTTTTCCAGGTCTTAGACTTACACATGAAAGGTTAAAGGCTACTAACAGAACCAGTGTTTGACATAGACAGATGAATAGAGTGTGCTGGTTTTGCATGTATATATACCTACTGATCATATTGGGTTTGACATGCACTGTACATGCTTCTCCCCAAGCTCACATTCACATATCTGGTGGTGTTTCCTGGAAGGTCAGCCTTTTGCAATCAGTTCCAAGTTAATGGGTGTGTGGTCACTTATCCATAAAATATCACGTGCTGCACTGCTTCAAAGAGACACGGACTGTGATGGTGATGGTGACACTTTATTCTGGGAGCGGTGGAAACCTTCACACTCATCTGCACACATGCACAGGTCGTCAGGTTTTCACCTGTCACCACTGCTCCACAGACCCGGAGAGATTTACTGGCTTACAGTAATCCATCTGGATCTGAGCTGCCAGCCAGGCAGCAGTGTCAAAAGGAGAGCATAGTCAAACTTTGGGATAGAAAGTAAAGCTAAAGATTAAAAAAAGAGATAAACTGCAGCATGAAATTGAACATTACAAACAAAATTGATAGTATCATGTCAGGGTAGGACCAGAAAAGAAAACAATTCTGCTTAGAAATAACTGCAGAAAGAACCATTTTAAAAAAAGACTTCTGATGCTGAAAAATCTTCAGGTAAAATGCTAATCTGAATCCAGCAAGTTTTTTCTTTTGTCAGAAGTAATAGCAGAACTGAAACACACAAAGAAAGTTTTTTTTCTGTCTTTAAAGGTTCTACCAAAAGGCTTTTGTGTGTGTGTTGTGTGTGTTTGTGTGTCTCACTGCAACCACACTGTTCCGTAGGGGAAAGCCTGCAATAGATCACTGTGACCCAAGTGGAGAGGAAACGCATCACATTAAGCCTCTGACCATCTTCTGCTCTCTGAAGATCTGTTAAAAGGTGTTAAGAGACGGAAGAAGAAACACCTCTGATGGCGCAGTCTGTCTTCTCTATTGTAGCTGCTGCAGTTTTTCTTTTGCCCTGTGCTCATTTATACAGCCGTTTATGTAAAATGGGGTTAATTTTTTTTTTTTATCTCAAGGTAAACAGTGAGTAAAAGTAAACAGAGGCTGGTCTGATGTAGAGTCGGATGAAAAGCGTTGACCGGCCCATTGGGTTTTTAAATTAAGTGTTGCTCTGAGCGCTGAATGTAATAGATGGCTATGGCTTTAATCTACTTTGCAGCAGTGCTTGAACAAAGCCATCCTTTCAGTGTAATGCAGTTAAAGTTATCTTGATTCTTTTAACTTGGATTTTTCTTACTTAGTAGCAGGGGATGGGAGAAAGAGCCCTGTGCTGTTTGGATGCGTTCGTGACCTCCGCCATTAACCGCTAAGACAGAAGCACAAATCTGGCCGGTGATTGTTCCATTTAAGAGAACATTGGGCCTTTTCGAGTGAAGCTAAATGGCCTGCAGGTCTGTTTTACTCATAGTCAAAATCTTATCAGTGACTTTGGGGTCTGTGGTTATCCCTATGGCACACTTGTGGCACATATGAGTGTGTTTCAGGGTGTAAATTGATCAAACCATAAAGGAAATGCCCACTGGTTTGGTTAAAGGCTGCTTGAAAAAAGATCTTTGTTTTGAATGTCTCTGTAAGATGTCATAGGTTAGGGTTAAGCTCCCTCCAACAAGTTAATCAGTCTCTGGGGTCCTCTTGAATGAATTGAAGGATTTAGGGTTTTAAACCTCATCAACCCAACAGAGCTGGGAGTGTCTTGTTGGGATCACTCTGATCACTCTGTACCTTTACAGCTCAGAGGAACTTTATGTTTTCATTGCCTCGCTTCAACTTTCCATATGCAAAAATGCATTGTGGGTGTTTTTATACTTGAGTAGTAGAAGTCTTTTGAGAGGTGGCTGTGGCTCAGGTCATCTGCGTCCTTGGGCAAGATACTGAACCCCAAGTTGCTCCTGATGTTTTCATCAGAGTGTGAATGTTAGACAGAAAGCAAAGTGTATGAATGACCGAGGCTCAATTAGAAAAGCAATATATAAGAACCAGACCATTTACCATTTTGACTGAGTTTTTTAGGCTTTTTAAATCATTATAAAGGGAAAAAATATGTGATTCTAGGATTGGCATCATCAGTCTGTGTATCACTTTGGTCCAAAAGCAAAAGAAACAACCCAACAAATCTTTGATGTTCTCTGATTGTGAACATGTTAGCATTGCTGACATTAGTATTTAGCACTTACACAGTCTCCTGCTTTCTAGACCACTTTCCTGTAGTCTTTACTTTATGAGCAGATCTTTATTGGCAGATGTTGTAAAGATAAACCGTGTTTTTATGAAGATATACAGACCAGCACTTTGAAATTCACTAATATTTAATGGAGTGTAAACATGTTCAAGCAATTAAAGTGTGTTTGCGTGTGTGTGTGTGTGTTAACCAAGGTTCGTGTGGGAGGCAGCGTGCAGTTAAACTCAGTGGGCGTTATCAGCTAAAGGTGTGTGTCTCAGTGTTTCTTAAGCTTCTCCTGACACAGATCTGATTCGTCTGAGTGTCGAGTCATCGTTGACTGGTTTACGTGCCCTTTCAAATAAGAACAAAATCCTCCTGAAGATTAACTGTCTCATTCTCTTAGTCCTTCCTCTGCAACCCTTTTAATGTTTTCCTACAGCACTACAGGCCCCTTTTTATTAGAGCCGATTCGGGTTCGCTGCAGGAAATTAAGGAAACCAGCTCATAAACTACCTGCTCTTGATTGGAGTCATAAAGCTATAAATTACATAGCAAAAGCAAAACCTGCCCACTGCTCCGCTTAAAGTCAAGGCAAGTGGGCGAGGGTGAGCAAAATAGGACACATGTAGTAGCAGATCAGACACCGGAAACCCTCAACTTCTTCTTTTAACACCCTGCCATCCTCTGAAGCCTTTGCTTCCTCTTTGACATTAGCAAGCAAAAAAAGATGTAGGAAAAAAAGGCACTACAAGGATGAGCTGTTTCTTTCCGGCATTTTGGAGTTTCCAAGAAATTTCATGTTTACCCACCAGCTGAATCCAATTTGCTTGGATAGAGCCTTGCGAAAGTCACCTGTAACAAACCATAGATTTATGTATGTGTGTATGTCATACGTCAGTGAGTCAAACTCTGTGTTGTGTATTCCAGGCTCAGTCTGTAAGCAGACCAGCCTTGTGAACAGCAGGGGATAGCTCCATCACTGTCACATCCAAAAATACCCCTTGACTGTGTGCTATGTCAAAGTCTGCCACCTGCTTTGTACGTGTGTGTGTATGTGTGTGTCTGCTGTATTGCAAACTGTGTGAGTACCCGGCTATTCCAGTGTTCCAGTATTTATAGGCATCAGTTCTTATACCGACCTTAGACCTTAAACTACCAATCCACTTACAGTCATTTTGAAAAGGAAGTACCCTCTTTCCATTCTTTGGTTTTACATAACAAAAAAACAAAAATCATCTGATCCTCACCAGTTGCTAAAACAATTTAAATGCCACCTCAGAGGAGGAACAACACGCAACATGAGATTACAAGTCATTACTTATTAAACAATAACTAAACTAAAATACGGAAGTCATGTAAGAGGCTAAGCACACCTCACAATTCAGTAGCTTGTAGAGTCTCCGTTAGCTGCAGTAACCTTAAGTAATGGTTTTCTGTATGAGTATCAGTCTCTTACATCTTTGTTGATGAATTTTGGCCACTTTCTTTACAATGTTGTGGGCATTTGTTTATGCACAGCTCTCTTAGGGTCACCCCACAGCCTTTGCGTCAGGTTGAGGTCTGGACTTTGACTGGGTCATAGCAACACCTTGATTCTTTTCTTTTTCAGTCATTCTGTTGTGGATTTGCTGCTGTGCTTGGGATCAATACAGTATCATTGACCCAGTTTAGCCCAAGCTGTAGTTGTCGCACAGACGCCCTCACCTTTGACTCATACTTTGGTGTACAGAGGAGTTCATGGTTTACTCGATGAGTGCAAGGTACCCAGGTCCTGTGGCTGCAAAGCAAACCCAAATCATCACCCCCTCCACCAGCGTGCTCGACAGTTGGTATGGGGTGTTTGTGCTGATGTGCTGTGTTTGGTTTTCACCAAACGTAACACTGTGAAATATGGCCCGACATCTCCACATTGGTTTGTTCAGATGAAACTTTGCAAAGTTAAGCTGTGCTACAAATGTTCTTTTTAGATCGAAGAGGCTTTTTTCCCGGTCATCCGTCAAAACAAGCCATATTTGTTCAGTCTTTTTCTATTTGTGCCGTCACGAACTTTAACAGTTAACATGCTAACTGAGGCCTGTGGAGTCTGAGATGTAGCTACATTGTCTGACCTTGAGGTCCATTTGATGTCTGAATGTTTTCCAGTTGTGAGTAATCCTTAGCAGACTAAACCAAGATTGATGAACAACAAAATCATTGTGATGTCTTGACGTTGTGTAACACACACCTGAATGCTCCAGAAAAGCGAACTGCCAAAAAAGATCTGCTTTTATCAAATTTAATGTATCTGATTAGCAACACCTGGCTGCTACTTACCCTCTTAACTCGTTTGTAAGCAGTAGGGGTGTACTTAGTTTTACACACACTGCTTTTACAGTTTTTGGCTTAGTTTTTGTTAAAGAAAATAACAACATAAGAAGATGTAGATTCTTTTTACCATCACTGTATTTAGTATTGATTCATCTACTTATTAGCTTGGCTCATGTATATCACATTATGCAGAAAAAAACAAAAACTGCTTTCTTGCACTAAGATAAATACATCCCACTGAGGAAATATTTGGATTTTTTGCTGTAAACACAGTTTATAATTAACAGCAATTTTTTAAAGCTTTATTTATTGTTTTCTGCCAGTTGTATGAAAATGTTTTTATAAAATGATGCTGCTGCTTTGTTACACTACACCAAAACTATCCATGTTAAAGTCAAATGATTCCTTATAAACGATTATCAAAGTCATATAACGTGACATGATCTGTCCTTCTCTCTACGTCTCTCCCAGATTCTCTATGATAGTCCCAAAGCGAGGCGAGAGGTGGAGCTCCACTGGCGAGTGTCAGGAGGGCCGTACATTGTTCGCATCCTGAGCCTGTATGAGAACATGTATCATGGGAAGAAGTGCTTGCTCATCATCATGGAGTGGTACGATTCGCATTTTGCCATCTCACCAGTCAGTTAGCACTTCCTTGAATCAAACACTTTCTCGGTACTTTCCTTTTTAAAGCTTGATGATTTCTTTTAAAAAAAACTGTGTCTTGAAACTTAGAGCAAGTCTGCTTTCTTTTTGTCGAAAGCATGACATTAAAAAAGTTTTCATTCTGTAGGATGTAATGATGAATCACTATTTTATTGTGAAAAAGAGCTCAGAGTAGGTACAGATTCCCATAAGTCACAGCTCTGAGTAGGACGAGAGATGGTGTAAGATGACGCCCTTTGAATAAATGACAACATAACAAAGTGACAGATTAAAAATAACAAGTTAAAGTTGCCCTGCATCATTTTTACAGGCTTCCACTTTTGCTTTTTCTCTCTCTTTTTTTAACCTTGCTTCATGACAAACAAAGAAAATTAGCCCAGCAGTGATTAAGGTCTTACAACATGCCCACATGTTTTTCCAACAAGATACTATTAACGCTGTTGTGACACTATAACCGCACAGATAACAGTAACTCAAGCTCAAAGTGTTAGTTGGGCTAAATATAAACAGAATTAAGAGGCCGCCCGGTATATGGTCTCCTTCTGTCAAATAATAACACTAGTCCTTTACTAAGGTTAGGTTAGGTTAGGGTAGAGCCGGGCGCACGCTTACGTCATCTGCGGATTTTATGTGAGATCAGAGATTACGTCACCTTTCAGCGCAGCCGGCGAAACCATTCCCTCAAACGTTATGCAGACGTCAGGCCTTCTTCACCGCAGCCATGTTGACACGAAGTAACACAGGTGTTACCAGTGTCATTAACCAGGCAGTCTGATTTATTTACGAGCCTTAATTATGTGATTAGTAACACCTGCGTTTTCCAGCTACGTCATGTCACATGGCCGCTGGGAGAAAAGGGTCTCTTTTTTAAAAATATGTGTAACACATGTATAGTTGCATAATAAGCTCTGCCCCACTGAGCCATAGTAACCTTTAACTTTATACAAGTTAAAGGTCAGTTATAAGAGCTGCTGCTCTGAAGCTGACATAGAGACAAAGTTCCATCTGGGCTTCATGTGTCATGACAAGCTGTTTGTAATGAACTCAACGCCATTGCTAAACAGTGTGTGTGTGTGTGTGTGTGTGTGTGTGTGTGGTTCAGGTATTACTCATGTTGTGGGGAAGTGTTTTCCTTATAAGGACAAAAACACTTGTCTACATATGGTAACTGTCCAAGTCAATGCATGTTGTAAGGTAGGAGAAGGTTAAGGGTTTGGAAAGTAGCTATAGTTTAGGTGAATATGAGTGAAGGACACATAACTGTGTGTGCGTGTGTGTGTGTGTGTGTGTGTGTGGGTGTGCTTTGACACACATTTGAACTCTGGACTTTTTATTTCTCCAAGGGAGAAAAAGAGGAAAACAAAGAAACTCCATAAGCAACAAACCAGAAAAGAAATGACACCTTCGCTCAGTATGTGGGAATTTTAAGCAGTGACCGATTGTCATCGCCGCATCGACTGACACGGGGCAGGTGTTTGTTATATGTGCGTAGTGACCTTGAGAGTACACACACGGCAAGAGAATGACTGCTGCTTCCTGTATGAAGGCGGGTCAAAGGAGGACGGTTGCACGGCCCGCTGTGGGTAGCTTAGCACTCGGTCGCTCCCGTTCCTCCCTCAGCTCTCAGTTGATTTGTGATCCACAAGAAGTGTGCTTGAGTAAGTGTGCTTACTTAATGCAGTTATGGATACATTTTTCCAGAGAACCAAAGGTGGAGTATCAGTGATTCTCTATGACACACAATGAAAGTGGAGAGTGGGAAGCACAATCATCTGGTTCAAGATGTTTTTGGTAGTGAGAGTCTCTGAACGTTTCTCAGATATAAAATGAAACCAAACGTTTATGTTATTGTAAACGTGTTATTGTGTTACTAAGTCATTAATGACACTACAGAAGTGACAAATAGTGTTTACATCACTGCAAGATGAATTAATAATGGCACACTCATTCAGTATAAACACTGTTCTGTTTAGTAAGAATTTGGTGCTTTTCCCTTCTTCCTGTTTTTAAACTGTCTCGGTTTCACTTTCACTCAGTATTTTTATTATTTCACTTACCATTTCGTCACAGAGGAAACTCCAAAAGATTTAGCGGTGTGAGTAAATAGTTAATAATTAAGTAAAAGAATCCCCACTTTAAAAAATAGGAATAGTAGTTTAAAATAATCCTGGTGCTTTTGCTTTGGGGGAAGACCAAAATTTCTTTTGGTCTTCCTTTCCTTTACTGATTGAAAAAAATATTCCCAAATTGTGGTGTAAAGGCAAGCGGATCTTTAATGATCTCTAATGTGTAATTTACAGAAAACCTGGACAGGGTCCTGTAGCAGAGCTACTAGTCTCTCCTGTCGTCTGATCGGGGTCACCCATCTGTTCCACATACTTATTTTAAAACCAGACGTGATCACGCTTTAGACCCTTAACTTTGGAACAGTCTTCCTTATCAGGTTGGCTGAATCTGTGGTTAGTTTGAATCTTTTGTCTGTTATCTGGGGCTTTTTGTTCTACTAATCTGTGTGTACAGCAGCGTGTGTATGCAGGATTGAATGACAGGCTGTGTGCTTGACTCTGTATAAATATGTACACTGATTTTTAACACCTTTTTATCCAAACTGTGAAGCACTTTGTAGCTGTGTGTTACACGTGTACTAGAACAAATGTGTGTACTATTCTATAATACACTGATCCCTGTTCTCTCCCTGCTTGTCTATGGCTGTGTCCAGTATGGAGGGAGGAGAGCTGTTCAGCAGAATCCAGGCCAGAGGAGACCAGGCGTTCACTGAAAAAGGTGAGGACTGATGGAGGGCAGACTCCACGTGATGGATACACAGCAACCGTAGACAGAAGTCTTGGATGTGATGTGTTAACTAGTTAAAGCGAGCTCTCTTTCATTTGTGCCTCCTGTTGTTTTAACACTGGAATTGCTTCTGGTTTGAGAGAGTCTGCTTACCTGTTTTTCCTCCCAGAGGCATCAGAGATTATGAGGGACATCGGCACGGCCATCGATTTTCTCCACAACATCGATATCGCGCACAGAGACATCAAGGTACGCAGAGATGAAGTTCAGTGCCCAAATCATGAAGCGTGTGATCATGTCTGGGTAGTTTGGTGAAAGCTTGATTCACTTGTTTTCCTCTGCTGCTTCCACCTCCAGCCAGAGAACCTGCTGTACACAAGTAAAGAGAGAAATGCAGTTCTCAAACTGACAGACTTTGGCTTTGCAAAGGAGACCACGCTGCACAATCCTTTGCAGACTCCTTGTTATACTCCGTACTACGTGGGTAAGATGCTTTACTTTATTGTCCTGAAATGAGTTTGGTCCATTCTGACAAATCAGCCAAATGTTTCAAAAGGACAGTAATAAGCAGCTGAGTCCCTTTTTGCCTGTTCCCTAATCTCCACTGTTATATTGTTCGTACGTGTGTATTCCTGCTGATAAGCTCCCGAGGTTCTGGGTCCAGAGAAGTACGACAAGTCATGTGACATGTGGTCTCTGGGCGTCATCATGTACATCCTGTGAGTACTGTATTTGAGTGGAGGGCAGCGCTGATGTCCCCACAGATGTTATTGTACGACGCATTCTGTATTCGGATATTGTTACAAGAAGCGTTACTTAATTTTATTACATTTTTAAATGGTTGTCATTCATCATTAGGGCTTGTTTGTCTCTGCAGATTGTGCGGCTTCCCTCCGTTTTACTCGAATACAGGCCAAGCCATTTCTCCTGGGATGAAGAGGAGGATCAGGATGGGCCAATATGAATTTCCTAATCCAGAGTGGTCGGAGGTGTCACAGGAAGGTGAGGAACTCAAACTAAAACACTGTCAAACAGGAAAATAACTTGCAGCCATATAGGCAACTAATATGTACAGCAAAGCACTGTGGGTCAAATATATTCCAGAAAATATTCATAAGAATGTGAGCACACATAGTTACACTTAGCTCCATTGGCTTTTGGACAAGGACACAGTTTTTGTAGGGTTGCCTCTTTACACCAGCACAGTGGATTTTAAATCAAACAGGTGACTGAAGTGCAGACTTGCAGCTTTGACAAGGGGTTTGACAAAAATTATATAATATATAAAAATGTGAATAAACTGTTTAGAAAATTAAAGCCATTTTTCTGCTTAGTCTGCCATCTTCAGAGGTTCAACTGGACAAAGTAGCATAATTTTAAATATAAGGATGAAAATCCTCTGCAGTCAAATACTGTTTGAAGTCTAGAAACCACAGACCAAATGTTGTGCTTCCTACCTTAAGATGCTCTGCCAGGCCTTTACTCCAGTCTCCTTCAGTTGCTGCTTGTTTGTGGGTTTTTCCTCCATTCAAATGTGTATTCAATATCTGGAAAAAATTCCTCTGTTAGGTTGACATCAGCTGACTGACTTGGCCATTGAAAAATATCAGATAGGGTTGTTTATAACCCCCCCCCCAAATTCCTAAAAATATTGTAAATTCCTTAGACATGTCGAATTAAAGCCACTGTGCTGTTTAAGAGATGCAAAATTCATAGACATGTTTCATTCTTCAAAAATGTATGGCTCAAACTTTGTATAACTTTTAATTTTGTATGATAGCAAATAAAAAAAATCTGTAGCTTTTCTCTGTGTAGTCCATATGAAAAGAAACACCTGTAGGTTAAAAATCTGAGCCTTTGTGTGAGAATTAAAAAGAACATTTTTAAAAAAATATTTTTGTCTTTTTATAGTATGGCCAGTTTTACAAATGTTTACAATCATGTGTGACACGGTGGTGTTTATTTGCACTCATGCATGTATGGCCTGCTTGTCTGCTTGCAGTCTCCTTTGTCAGAAACAGGAAACCTTAAACAGTAGGGGCTGCACTCAGTCCGATTCTGCAGATTTACTAACCCTGTCAAGTTAAGATATTATCATACAGAAAAATTTCCGAGAATCATATACAGCAAGATATAATCTTGCCCCAGTTTACATCTCGCTGTTGCCGGCTCTTTAAACTTTATATACAGTGTGGTTAAAAAGTATTTGGCCCCTTCCTGGTTTCTTAGTTTTGTATATATTTGTCACACTTAAATCTTTCAGATCATAAAAAGATGTAATATTAGAGAAAGACAACCCACATAAATGAAAATGCGGTTTTTAAATGATGCTAATTTTTTTATCAAGTGAAAAAATACTATCCAAACCTATCTATGGGTGAAAAAATGATTCCCTCCCTTCTTAAATCATGAATTAACAGTGAACGGTAAACGATAAACCACATTTCTTTGGAAAGCTGAGTTTAATTTCACCCGTCACACCCAAGCCTGATTGCTGCCAGACCTGTCGAATCAAGAAGTCGCTTAAAGAGAAACTGCCTGACAAAGTGAAACAAGCTAAAATATTTCAAAAAGCAACACATGACAAATGACCATGACCTAATTTTAAAAGTCACTGACAACTATGTATTAGTGTTGGAAAGGTTACAAAGTCATTTCTAAGGCTTTGGGACTCCAGTGAACCACGGTGAGAGCGATTATCCACAAATTTAGAAAACTTGGAACAGTGGTGAACCTTCCCAGGAGTGGCTGGCCTATCTAAAATTACTCCAAGAGTGCATCAACAACTCATCGAGGAGGTCACAAAAGAACCCAGAACAACATTTAAAGAACTGCAGGCCTCACGTGCCTCACTTAAAGACGGAGTTCACGAGGCATCCATGGGGGAGGTCCAAGGAGAAAACCACTGCTGACGAAAAAACCCCACAAAGGCTCGTCTCAAATTTGCCAAAAACCATCTTGATTATCCCCAAGGCTTTGACTCTGTGTACTGACGAGACAAAAGGTGATCTGGACGACTTGCTGTAACTGATGGAACCGTGAATTCTGCTCTCTACCAGAAAATCCTGAAGGAGAATGTGTGGCCATCAGTTCATGCCCTGAAGCTCAAGTGCACAGCAGGACAATGATTTGAAACACACCAGCAAGTCCACCTGTGAATGGCTCAAAAAAACAAAATGAAGGGTTTGAAGGGGCCTAGTCAAAGTGGACTGGAATGTGATTGAGATGCTTTGACTTTAAACAGGCTGTTCGTAGTTGAAAACCCTCCAATGTGGCTAATTTAAAATAATTCTACAAAGATGAGTGGGCCAAAAATTCCTACACAAACGCTTGACTGCAATGCTTGCTGCAAAGGGTGACACATCCAGTTATTAGGTTTAGTGGGGGGATTACTTTTTCAGATATATCCAGGTAGCTTTGGATATTTGTTTTTCCTTGATAAATGAAATCATTATTTAAAAACTGCATTGTCCATTTATTCAGGTTATCTTGTTCTAGTAGTCAATATTCTATCCAGTCTCACCGTCTCAATTGGATCCAGTGTAAAAATCTCAGCCATGTGGCTCCATTTGCTCTAGTGACCCCTTCTTCTTGATATTATATCTAAACTCTACTCTGACCTTTGATTTAACCTTCCTAGTAGAAGGAAATTTGTAATGATGCAAATTAAAAGGTTTTTTTTTTTAGCATAATATCCCTGAGTAATATTTTCCTTTTCCGTCACAGTGTGCTGTTGAAAGTACTTTGACTCACAGAACACGCACCAGTGAGATATATTGTTAATTCAATAACTTTGGTTGTGGAAACATCAATGACCGGGGGAAAAACCAAACCAAAAAAACTCCAATATATTTTTCATATCAAGTCTTATTTATATACAGTACTGTGCAAAAGTCTTGAGCAACTGTGATTTTTTTATATTCTGCTTGCTTAGAGCTAATTTCAGACAGTGGTGCTGGGTATATTTTCAAAATTGATGTCAGAAAAATCAGATTTTGATCCAAAATATTTTGAAATACCATCTGGAAAGTATCTGGCTGGCGACAGCTTCTTTGTAAAGCATGACAAGGATCCCAAACACCCTGATAATAGAAAAACACACAAAAACACTATCAGTCTTTTCTCCCCAGAGCCTGAACCTTGAGACTAATTGAAGAAATTACAAGAAAGCTTGCCTAAGAGTTCAGGCTTTGTTAAAGAGTAAAGGTGGCGATGCAAAAATATTGACTTTAATGTTTGTTAAAACTGTAAAAACTCTGTTTTTGCCTTATATCCTGTATTTCCCTGTACATTTGCCCATGTTTCAGCAAATCACAGCATATATTTTCAACTTATCTACCAATATATAAAATAATGAGCCAAGCAGCTGTTTTAATTCTCATGTTTGAATTCAACACATCAAAATCCACTAGAAATAGGACATTTTATCTCCAAAGCAAACATCATGTGAAAAGTTGTAAACTTTGCATTGTCTTGTGTCTCCCAGCAAAAGATTTGATCCACCAACTACTGAAGACAGACCCTAATGAGAGAATGACCATCACCCAGTTTATGAACCACCCCTGGATCAATGTAAGCACCCGTACACGCCTCATCTACTGTTTCCTGCTCGTCTGTGCATCTGTTTGCTTACGTCCTCATCGGTGTGTTTGTGTTTTGACTCTGCAGCAGTCCATGGTGGTTCCTTCCACTCCCCTGCACACCACACGGGTCCTGACAGAAGACAGAGAGATGTGGGACGACGTGAAGGTCAGTAGCACGACATCGACCCCCTCTGGTCACATCTTGACATTACAGCTTGTTAATATAGGCTGCTAAAACGTTCAGCTTGCGGTAGGGTTCCAGTAAATGGTGCAGTGGTTTATAGACCAGGATGGGGGCAAACTCCAAAAATATTGAATGGGTGACTTTCCAGAATGCACGAGAATGTCCCAGTCTACTCTGGTTTCTCGTGAAACCTCGAGCCTCCATGTCTGATATGAAATGCATCTAAAGTCATACATATAGTGTAATCAAGGCCGCTTACAGTCACATCATTAAAAAGCTCAGAACCACAGAGGACATATAAAACAATTTCAACTGTTGGAGTAAAACCCTAATGACCTCTAAACAGATTTTCATGTGTAAAAAAACAGCAAAGTGGACCTTTACTGATTCTAATGATTGAAATGTAAGGAAAACTGCCATCCTCATGTCTTTATATCCCGATTATCTCCTGACAACCAGCAGGGAGAAGACGTGCTCCCAGTCTGTACAACTGTATAGTTACAGTTTAATATTTAACCCAATCACACCTAACCTTAGCTTACCTTTTGCCATTCCTGCAAAAAAATAATAAAATCCTGATTTAAACTACTAAAACAAAGGAAAAAAGAAAACACCACTTCCTCATATCAAGTTCATTCAACAATGCAAAATGTACAAAATGTCTCACTTAGGCAATCACATATTTCCAGTTCCTGTAAATAACATGTGGAATGGTACATTCCTTCACAACAGCTGAATGAACAGGTTTGTCATGATAAGGTGTGAAAAGACCATTCAGCAAAATGATACGCTCACAATATGCCACTGTTCATTTCTGCAGTGGGTACTGGGTACAGCGCTGCATAAAAGGCCACTTCTCAAAAAGCAAAGACTTGGGAGGGTACAGTCTTTATACTGAACTTTATTCACAGTAAATGAAAAAGGTTTAGTTTTCTCTGAGGCCTGTTCTGACTTATTTTGACCTCAGTCCTTTTTTAAAATCATAAAAATATTTCCAGCCTGTTTCCTTTTTTCTTTCTACCTTCACTTAATTTTTTCCTGCACAGATCTTGAACAGCAGTGAACTGTGTGGAAGCCTTTACAGCAAAGATTTTGACATAATAGAAACATCCTTCTTTGTTTCCTTTCTAAGAGTTGATGGTGTGAAAAGTGACTAACGAGAGGACAGATGTCAGCTCTAATTATTTTTGGGTGGTGTAGAGCCTGGAAGCAGCTAACCTGACACCATCCTACAGTAATAAATTCCACTTATCAGCACTTTCAAAGCTTCCCTGGTTAACATGTCATCTCTGTTTTTTTAATCCAGACCTATACTGATGTGTAAACAAACAAAAAGTTGCAGGCTCTCTGGGTTTTATGTCCTCACAGTTTCTTGACCAACACCTGCAACTGTTCCCTGCTGAGAAACAGTCCTCACTAAAACCTCAGCTTCTCCTTTTTATACTTTTTGTTTGGAAAATAAAAAGCAGATATTGCGTTAAATCATTAGCTTTAGCGTGCTCGCTTGTTTTCTCCATTTTATGTCTTGATGTTATGCTAAGCTAACTGGCTGCTCTTTGGCAACATACATGTGCCACTGGTAAAAAGCAAAAAGTTTCCACATCCGTAAGCACCAGCTAAATCCTCCAACATCTGCCTTCTCTCTCGCAGGAAGAGATGACCAGCGCTTTAGCGACCATGCGTGTGGACTATGACCAGGTGAAGATCAAAGATCTCGACACCTCCAGCAACCCTCTGCTCAACAAGAGGCGCAAGAAGGCCGCTGCGGGGGGCAAGAGTGGGTCCACGGTATGCCAGAGTCAGTGAGGCAAGGATGAGCTTTGGTGGTGCTTTAGACTTCTGAGAGACTCAACTTCAAGCAAGTGCACTCTAAAATAAGAGACATTAGGAACGCCAGAGTTAAAGCTGGATATTTCGGGGACATGGAGACGTGATGTCACCTGTCTGTTGTCACCGCAGGCCTCTCTGTTTTTAATTATTTCATGTAATAATGTCTTTTCTTTTTTGGGAGGGAGCTGGGCTGTTTGTAAGAGTACCTGTGTGTAGAGATGCGGTATTTGTAGTGGTATATGTTGTGTATTTGAATGCTGGATTTACCTGTTTAAGGTGTAACTATGCAGTTGTGTGCAGATCACACTCAAAGAAACCAACTGTGGACAGACTGTGAACTAAAAGGCTCATTATTGTCCTTTGTCTTAATATCGTCCTTCTTTTGCTGCCTTCCTTTTAGGATTCAAAATCCTAAAATGTTAATAAAATGTAGCCTCCACAATAGCTTCAACCTGGAAACCTTTTTTTTTTGTACAGAATCACTGCTGCAGACCAGTCTGGTGTCCTATTAACAGAGCAGCACGCAGACTGTCAGCTTCCTGTAGCTGCAGTGGGTTAACGGCTGATTGTGTTGCATTGGCAAGTTGTGTCAGTTTCCCTGAGAAATTTCTTATGCATCACGGTGGTGGTAAAATGCTTCCAGTAAATTGTGGCTACAGTTTCTCTTTAAAATACAACCTTAGCAGGGAGGAAGGAAACCTCTTATGTTGGGTGAATCCACTCCACAGAGATGCTAAGATTTTCCACGTGGTGGTTCTAAACACACTCCTAAACTTAAAACTGGAGTTTTCGTGTGACAGGCCTTTTATCCCTTTGGATGTGGCAACATTTTTTCTTTTTTTTTGGTATCGTGTATTTCAGGCTTTGTCAGGCTGCTATTAATAGGAGCAGTGAAGTAGTTCTGTGGAACGCAGCCATCTGACATGTCATTCAACTGCAAAAGGTCAACATTGTTATGTTAATGATTGCAACCTTTAGCCCACTTTGATCATGTGATGCTGAGAGTGTTAAGGGGAAGCTGATCATAAAAAGCTACTTGGCTTTTCTGGCTTTGGGATGTTGCCATACTGTCAGCAGGACTGCACAGCTCTTTGGGCCTCTGTGAACATAAGAAGTTTAGAAATTCTGAGAATAAAACAATAAAGTCTCAGTTTTCCCAGAGTGGAATATTACAGCATATTGCAAAGGATGTTTTTTTCCTCGTGACGAATTAGGGGAGGAATTGTTTTTGTGCTAATCACTCCATAATACAGAGACAAGTCCAGTCATGATGTACCACTATGTCTGAATTACTAACATGATGTTGACATAACAGAGTCTTGAACACTTCCTTTTTTTTGCGTAATTCAACAAAAGCAGAGGATTGCAAACACCAAAAGGGTGACAATAAAAATATTAAAAGCATGCCCACTTAAGTTAGGAGTCCGTTTTCCCAGTGGGGGATCACAAATTACGTCATTGATTGAGTCATTGAGGTTGCTGTTATCAAACATAGTTTTTTAAAATGTGGGTATTCTGGTGTACTGTGAGAGGTTTTGGGTGTGAGGCTAACAACGGGAGCATAGGGTGAGTGGGGTGAGTGGTTTGATCTCTTTAGCCTTTAGGAAGGAATGTGTTGAAGGTCGGTGGAGAGTTACGTGACTTTCCACTGTTTCTTCTCCACCCCGTCATGAATAGTCTGTGTTGTATGTGAAGCCTCCCGAGTCCCGGTCGTTTCCATTTCCACGTGTTTTTCTGCCCATGCCTCGTCATTTCCCCGGTGTCTTCCTATCTTATCTTTTCTGTGTGTTCACATGTGAGGCTGTCTTCATTAATTCACAGATCTGCATTTGCAGGCTGCAGCTCGACAATTAGTCTCACCATCATTATTATAGTTAAGGGTATCATCATTGCCACCAAAATAGCCTCAAGTCCTCACAGGCAGGTCACATGATGCTTATATTATCTCCAGAGGGTCACAGTGCTTGGTAGCTCACTGCATGCGTGCTTCATTTCATAGCATTATATGGAAGATCGGAGAATTCTTCACTGCAGCTAAAACTGATACTTAGATGCGCCTTGACTTCATCTTTTTTCACGATTGTTGTCTTAGAACTTTAAATAAACTAAGTTGGGTTTTGTCACAGAAAAATATGAAAAGAAGCACAAAAATAAATGTTAGTACCATTGGAACCACTGAGAATCTCTCGGCGATCACAGGTCTCTGTTTGGTGTGATCCATCTTGCTCTGATCATACAGCACACGTCATATTTTGTAGTCTTTCTTGCATTCTTTCCATCACCGGTGCAGTAACTCTCCGAAAACCATTTTATACCAGGAGTCTTCCTGTGTGTATTGTCCGATAAAATTCAGCAGGACTGTAAACAACAGGCCCCAACAGTACTGGCTGAGTTACGTCATGGCAAGGAGGAGCAGTCTTCCTGAGCTACGGAGAACAAGTTCTGCAAGTTTGACAGCTCCTGGAAAGCTTTTAAACTTTTTAAAAAAAAAGATTTGGCTTGAAACATTCAGCAGTAAATAAGTGACATGGTTCTTTTTTTTTTTTGTATTAGTTAAGCAGAATATTCTATGGCTAAGTAGGATAAAGAAATATGACAGCACATTCAGCATAAACTGGATGATTTGGGGTTTTTTATTGTTATGGTATGAACTATGGAGGCCTGTGTAACTGAAAGATTCTTTCTTGAACTGTGCATTTTATAAGCCATAAGTGTCACGTGAAAATGGCAGATGTGAAGCCCCAATAAGCAGCAATTGCGTGGTCAATGCCATTCCCTCAGCTGGATTGAGAATCAGTTTTACTGATGGTAAAAAATTTTTATTAGAAAATCAATTTTACTGAAAGTAAAATTAAGCCATACGATTTGGTTATACCCACAAGTTATTGTAACAACAAGCCCATGGTAATATTATAGTTGACTGTAGCTTAGAGAATCTGCACCAAGAGTACAGTGATTTCTGAGTGCATGCGCCTGTGCAAGTCAGACCTTGGAAAGTCGGCTTCCCCTCATATATGTGACTGTGGAACTAAAAAAAAGGTCATCGCCAGGTAAGCTTTAAACCATGATCCCACTGAAGACCTGCAAACCAAACCAAGGTACTGTGCGTTTATAGTTATTTTCCAAACCAGTTCATGATATATATAGGTTTGAGTTTATGCTGTGCAGGCATTTTTTTGTTTTGTTTTGTTTTGTTTTGTTTTTTGAATGAAATATCACATACCATCCCTGTCAAAGTTTGCTGCCGATCCAGTCCTTCTTCTTTTTCTCTGCCTGTAAGGGATGGGCTGGTAAGGACGTTCTGTCTAAACGTGGGTGGGGTGTAGGAGGGTCATAAGGCAGGTAGGCTGCTCCTTCATTACACCCATTTTTGTCGAAAGCCGTCCTCCTGACTCCAGGTTCCCGCATACAGACACGCGCGCGCGCGCACATCGGGGGTGTGTACAGTGAGCATCAGTGGCGCTGGCTGCTGTTGGACGCACGTACACAACGCCAAGCACTGCGCTCCATCAGACGGACGCCCATGATGAGAGGCTGCTCCAGCAGGTCCAAGCTCTCGCAGAACCAGGACAGAGCGGGTAAGAGACGTCGATTTCCACGCTCCTCGAATCCGTTCGTTCAGGACTTTGAATTGTGCTCCTTTAACAGACAGACAGCGTAGGACAGAGAGGGGCAGCCCTTAAAGACGTAAACAAGAGTCGATGCCTGTTGGTGTGCTGGCGCTTTCACCTTTACCCTACATAACGGCAGCTGGCGACAGTCTCTGGGTTTTTCTCTTAAATAGTTGGCAGACTTATTTGGAACAGCAGCAGCTTCACAGTTACAGCCGGGCGGGTGTTTTAGAGCTGCTGCTGGAATAAAATAATATTTAACGACAATGTTAAGATTTGTGCGCGTGCGTGCGACACATATCCCAGGTTATTAGTGTGTGTCATCACCGGGCTGTGATTGCTGTCATGATCCTACACTGATTCCTGTGGTGCTGCTGGAGAGGCTGATGGTTTGCGTTTTATGGCTGCTTGTTGTGACTGATCAGATCACGCTGCGATGTAACCACAGCCTGACGCTCGTGTCTGCTTCATCCTCGATCGTAATAAGCTGAGGGCTCCCTCACACTCCCTGTACGGCCAATGCCGACTTTACTACCAAGTGTAATGTTAACGTCCACTACTATATTGGGAAATGACTTGTCCAGTATGTTACAGGCTACAGGCGGTTAGCTGCAATCAGAGCCTGACAGCTGCTGGGAGGAGGAGGAGGAGCCCGGCTCAGCTCCGTTTCCTGTTCATGTTCTCCAGTGGAGCTTTTTAAGACGACATTGAAAAAAGTGCGAGAACCTCCTGCCAAGCAGATGAGTGTCAGTGGAGGATTGTCTGTGGTTGATTTCTCATAGGCCGTGTACAACTTTATGCAGATACCCCTCATCTGATGTTCTCTAGCTGACTTTTACAAGGTTTCTGTCAGAACTTTTTGCACTGCAGCATGTTTATTTGACTGCTGAAAATCTAAAAATAAATCACGAGTTACTGTGCCATTTCTTCGTGGACCTGATGAACCTGACACATATTATAGTCTACTAGCAGACAGGGAATTTGAGCGTGTAGGACCTATTTAATTAGAAAACCTCCATCAGAGCATATTTAGGTCAAGGGCCCTGTTGCTACCCCATCACTATAGACTCTGTGCTCGAAAATAGTATATTATAACCAGAGGTGGGTAGGGTAGCCAAAAATTGTACTCAAGCAGTAATATAAAGTTTAGTGCAAATTTTGGTATTTTAAAGACTGAAAAGCAAAAAAAAACAACAACTAGATATTAATAACACGATTAAAAAAATAATACATCTAAGCAGAAGAAATACTTTTCCAAATCAATTTCCTTTCTATTTAAAACATATGTGTGTGTATATGCATTTATATATGTATATACGCATATGCTTGGCACACACACACACACACACACACACACACACACACTATATATATATATATATATATAAATAAGAGCAGGGTAAAGGTACTACCACTGACAATATATGGTGTTTAATTTACTTGATCTCCAAATGGCACAATAACAAGCCTTATGTATAAACAAGAAGTCTCACTTTGACATAAACTGTACGTTTGTGACTGTGTCTCATGCATTTTTGGTTAAAACGTGTT
Source organism: Etia nguti (assembly GCA_015106755.1). Lineage (NCBI taxonomy): Eukaryota > Metazoa > Chordata > Actinopteri > Cichliformes > Cichlidae > Etia > Etia nguti. The sequence goes on from VUQG01012812.1 coordinate 87,495, forward strand.
TGTTATTCATGCAGTGAAGTTACTCACACAGAGTAGAGTAGCGAGAAATTTTTCTCAAGTAAGAGTAGCAAAACTTCATAATAATGTTATTCAAGTAAAAGTAAAAGGCACAGTGTAGTAAAGCTACTCCTAAAAGTATTTTTTTTTTCCCAAAAAGTTACTCAGGTATAATTAAATGAGTAAATGTAATTAGTTACTACCCACCTCTGATTATAACACATAAGCACAAGAAGCAAACCCGAGAGTGTAAAGAGCCTTGAAAAACATATTAGGTACACCTGTGCAGTGATTTAAACTTTTAATACAGGTCTAATCAGGTCTGCATAAGTTCTGCCTTTGTGAATATTTCTGTGTTTTGTTTTTATGTTTAGTGCCTGTGTGGTGTGCTAATTTCTGCATCCACTGCAGGGGTTTTGCCCTCCCCCAACTGCTTTACACTGTTCACCTGACATGGACAGCACATGAACGAACAGATTATTGTGCGTATATGAAAGAACTGCACTAACAAAAAATAGTCGCCAGGGTTATAGTATTTTAAAAAAAGAAATATGAGATGTGTTTTCAGGCTGATGAGTTTGATTCCAGTACCAAAGTTTAATATACTGATAGACTGCAGACTTACAGAGGAGGACAGATGGAGTGTAATACTGCCATCTCATGGACATTGTCAGGGATTGGAGTGAAGTGTGTGAGCATGTGGAATAAAAGGTCGTTCACCATTCAAAATGTTAAAGAAAAGCAGACATTTTTCACTTTATGTTTGATGTAGTGCAAAAACCATGGTTTGAGTCAAGTTTCTAAGTAAGCCTCACATTGTGACAGTGAACATAACAGCAGAAGAACCCTGAAACAGAAATAGACATTACTAATGTTGTCAGTATCTACACACTTTTTTTCCTGGCCTTTTTGGACAGGTCCGTTTTTGTGTATGAAAATAGAATAGGTGGACTCTGACTATGACTCATGAGTCAAAACTCAAAGCAGTGCTGTGGTGTATAATCCATATAATCCATCCATAATACAGTGTCATCCTGTTGCTCCACACCTTCAAGAGTCAGGAGGAGTCAGGAGCAGTAACTAGTCATGGCTATCTCTTGACCATGACCAGGCTAGTTGCTGCTCCAGGACTATTTACTGTTATTTTATTACATTTTACAGACACATACATTTGAATCGGGAAGCACCAAACCCCTGTACTCAATTAAAACTAAAACATCTTTCCTAAAGACACAGCACATACACACACACACAGAGTGTTTTTCTTGCTGATTAGACTTCTGCGAATCAGGTCAAAGGTTAAAGGTGGAAAGAGCTATGCTGAAAATGTGTTTGCCAGGTTACACAGTGATGAGAGGAATGGATAAAAGTGTAAAAGTGAAAGCACCTTTTTGGCTACAAAGGTCTACTGAGGTCCATTTAAAGTAGAAATTTTAGGTTTTCTTTAGTGGGTTTATGTAGAAGCTCAAAAAAATAAAAGAAGGAGAAGAAAGAAAGGAAGAAAGCATGACTTTTACATACCTGATGTCTAGGAAACGTCTCGTTCCTTATCAGTACTCCGCTGAGTGCATTTGAAATACAAACATGATATGGTTTTATGTGATAACACATATTGTCGAGTCTTTTAATCATCATACATAAGTTTTTTCTTCTTTTTTGTTTTTGTTTCAAGCATTATACATAGGTGTATGGCTTTTCACTTAAAACTAAGTATAACTCTAATTACCGTATTTTTCAGACCATAAGGCGCACTGGATTATAAGGCACATTAAGCGAACCAAAGCAGTCAGATAAGTCAAACCTTACTCAGCTCATTCTTCTTGCTTCCTCCACTTCCGTACCATTGATTCATTAATGTTGAATTATCTCACAGCTGCTCTATTCTCATGTTGTTGCAGTATATTAATGACTAACCTTATTGTGGATGGATTATCTCAGTTGTTCTCCTTACTGAATTTGGTCGGTTTACAGCATCCTGCCATACGATTGCATTTGTCCTTAACCATCGGGAACCCTCCCGTTAACTTTTATCGAGTGGGAAAAAAAGTTAGCATTCATCCTCCAGCTTCACTTGTTGTTATGTTGTTATCCTAGCATAGCTGTGTCGCTAGCGATCACGTAGCACATCATTATATACCAGCTAGCCAAACTTCAGTAACCCTACAAAAGTCACTGCTGTTTAGTTTTCTGTCTTCATTTATGTTGGAAGTGATAATTGGAAGTGATTTAATTTTTTTTTAGAAATCTCTGTCAGAACAGGGTATATCATGTTTAGTTGGAAACTAGCGAGCTAACTTCTAACTCCGTTAAATTTAATAAATTCTGTTTTCATGGATGCCTGCATGTTAAACTTATTTGTTACAGCTGTTAAAGCAGCAACACTGATCATTTTATTAAAGATGAAATCATTTAGACAGTTTTTAACTCTCAGTGATGCCGCAGTGTTGGCTTGACTTTGGGACATGAAGCAGACGGAGTTTTGGACCCAGATTACTCCGGGAGGCTCCTGACTACGGTAGCCGTAATGCTCCGACAATCCATCAAGCAGTGCGGCTTCGTAGCTTAACAAAGTCATGCTAAAACATTCTAAAACATTTTTTGACAGCTTTTTGAGCGCCGTGTACCACATAAAATCGGTTCGAGGTCAGTAAGCACAACCAGAATTCATATATAAGGCGCACCGGATTATAAGGCGCAGTGTCGATTTTTGATAAAATTAAAGGATTTTAACTGCGCCTTATAGTCCGAAAAATAAAGTACTGTCTTTTCTGCATTCATTATTTATAAAATAGGTTCTGACCTTTATCTAAATCTCATTTATAAACCAACACAACTAGAGTAAATAAACAACACAAGATCACTTGACCTTTACGAACACACTCACCATGTAACCCGGACCTCTGGGGCATGACTTTTCCAAAAGCTACCTTGGATTCAAACGTTCCAGTTAAGGATGTGAAACTGGTAATGTGAGTTAGGCTGCCCTCCCATTTAAATACAAACAAACAAAATTTGTGCTGACAAGGTCTGCTCTCCTCAAGAAATACTAGTTGTGTAAAGCATGCTTCTGTTGTGATAGTTTTTACAGGACCTTTGTCAAATTGTTATTGTTAGCTTTTCTAAAGACCTGGGCATTGATTAGTCCACAATAAGGCAAACTATACAACTAGAGAAAATTCAAGATTGGTGATGCACTCTTGAGGAGTGAGTGTCCTGCAAAGTTCACACTGGGGGCATCACATACAATCCTGAAATAGGCAACAAAGTGTATAGTTTAGAGAAAAGGTTGTATTCAGTGTTCAATGGTAACTTTATTGTCCCCAATGGGAAATTGATTTGCAGTATGTCCACACATGAAACAACACACACACACACACACAAAAAACAGCCCAGAGAGAACAGCCCAAATTTTATCATCAACAAAGTGCAATGTGCAGTAGTGATGGCAACAACACTTATGGTTTAGTGTTATTAATCATGATAATAGCAGCAGGTGTAAAAGCCACTCTCTTGGTTACTAAGGTTACTAAGTCTGGTCTTATTGGTCAAAGACAAATTACCATACCAAGCAATAATACAAAACATTAAAACAGATTCAGTAAAACTTTTATAAAAAAGGGTCATCATTTCAGAATCTCCTTAAAAAGTACGGTCGTTGTTGGACCTTTTTCACTGTAGCATCAAAATGTGACTCAAATGACAGAACCTTATCAAGAACAACCCCCAAATACTTATAACTATCAGCAATTCAATTTCTGCACCATTTACTACTGTTAGTGCAGGATCGGGGGATGGCTTCCTGAAGTCAATTACCATGTTCTTAGTTTTCAAGGTGTTGATCTTTAAGAATGACCGATCATACCAAGAAGCAAACTCATCCACAACAGGCCCAAAAGTCTAAAACCCAACCAACAAGATTAAAATCAAGTTTAAACTGGTTAAGAAGTTTATCAGCTAAGAGATGTGGCTGGATAGTATTAAAAGCTGAAGAAAAGTCAATAAATAGGAGCCGAGCATGAGCTTTGGCCTCATGCAGATGGCGTTATAGGAAATTTAATAAAGTAACCACAGCATCATCAATGCCAGCAAGGCCTGTTTGCAAATTGTAGTGGATCAATAAGCTTTTCTACCTGCTGCAGAATCTCCTTCCTGATAAGTTTTTCAAAGGACTTCATCACTAAAGATGTTAAAGCAACAGGCCCAAAAATCATTTAATGTAGGTTTTGTAGTCTTTGCAACTGGAGCAATAATTGATTTTTTTCCATACCTCTGGAACCTTCTGTTGCTGAAGTGATAAGAGAAAGATATAAGAAAAGATGCTGCATAATTGCTCAGCACACGTTTTTAGCACCTGGCCACATTTATTATCAGGCCCTGAACTTTTATTAGTCTTGGACGTTTTAAAAAGATTTTCCACCCTTCTTTCATCAAAGGACAAAGCTGGGGGGGGGGGGGGGGGG